>JACEVL010001024.1:2685000-2690000 GCA_020284085.1 Aporrectodea caliginosa
TAGAAGCAGAGAGACTGCTAGATAGAAGCAGAGTGACAGCTAGGTAGAACTGCAGTTGCAAGTTCCAGCACGATCTGGCGAACATGCCCAACGAAATCCAGCCAAGCCCCGATCATCGTCATACAGTTCCTCCCTTTCCTGGAAAACGTGGCCCCATCGTCTAAACCCCGGGTCAAAGGTGATACGCGTAACTTACCTCTGCCTCTCCCGTCGATCCAAAGACTGCCGACCGACGGCACTTACTGTAACTCAATTCCTTGGCTAATTGAGACTCAGGCGAGTTCCCTACAAGGCGGCGGCGGAGGAGAAGGACTCATCGGACGTCGCCCCTTCCTACTGCGGCTGGGCGCGGCGGCGGTAGTGGCCTCCCTGCACGCACCACAACGACGAATCGATAGAGAGCGCCACTGTCTATCTCTGTCATTCGCTAGAGGGCACGCGTCCACTGAGGCTCCGCCCGTAGAAAATCCGTCTGTCATGGCAGATGGAGCGACCGCAAAAAGCGACCAGTCAGCCAGACGGATGCAGAGGTAGACAGAGACGTACAGATAGGCAGCCAAGCAGACACACACAGTGTCACTCACAGGTTCCTATCGTGCTATTTATAGAAGGGCCACTCATTGAGGGCAGTGATTCATCACGAGGAAACCCTCTTCGAACGTAGTCATCGCCGTCTCTTGTTGCCCTTGGTGGTCGTGGTGATGGTGAATGGCCTGTGCATCATTGATGATAGGCTATCGCTACGGAAGCGCAGAAGACAGAGACCACGTCACACGCTGTCGTTTCATGGAAAAGCTCATCTCATGAAGTTGCCTTTGACACTGTTATTCGCCCCTCTGTCTCCCTCTCTGTCTGTCTCTGTCTGTCTCTGTCTCTGTCTGTCTGTCTGTCGCACTTTGTTTATAACTCTGTCTGTTCCCTTCCTCCGTCAATCAGTCTCCGTCTCCCTATGCCTTTCTCTAAATTTGCGCATGTATGATTCATGTATTCGCCATATTGAACTTTTTCATAAGTCGTTATATAAGTGACCAGATTAATACATCCATCCATACATACATACATATATACATAAGCACCCATGGAAAGGTCGTGCCTGTATGCGATGATGATGATGATGACGATGACGACGACGAAGATGATGATAAGTAAGGTCTATTCTTCTCTTTCCTGCGTTTAACAACTCCTCATGACTACCAAGGACGTTCACGTAGCCCTCCTACTTTATTCACGCTTGGGTCTGGTCCCACCCGACAAGAGCAATGGCGGATTTAATGAATATGATGATAATGCTGCAGATGATGATAATGATAATGATGATGGTGATGATGATGTGTGTGTGTGTGTATGCGTGTATGCGTGTGTGTGGTTGTGTGTGTGTGTGTGTGTGTGTGTGTGTGTGTGTGTGTGTGTGTGTGTGTGTGTATGTATGCGTGTGTGTGTATGTATGCGTGTGTGTGCGTGTGTGTGTGTGTTTCGGCAGCAGCTACACCCAGACATTTTCTATGCTCTGCACGCAACCACTTTGCAATAATTGCAGTTAAAGAGATGAATACACAGAAAAGCAATGAAGCACAGATAAAAAGACAACTACAGACACTTATTCACTCATATACACGTACACATATTGTACACACAGGCATATAACATAAGCATGTAGACATGTTTATGTTAGACAATGTATTACACATACACATGTATATGAATAATTATATACACATTTTATACATGTAATTATATGTAGGCTATATATATACTAAGGCCGTATTTAGGGGGGTGTTTTTGGGTGTTTAAACACCCCCCGAAATTAAATAATGTATTATATAAATATTGCATTTACTAACATAATTATACGGTGTAAGAACTAAGAGCACAGTATAGCATTCATGTGAACTTAGATGATGCAGCTCTACAGTGCTTTGAGAGCTCACAAGGCTCCTCCAAAACCCTTAGGCCTATAGACGGTTGACTTGGTTGCTTGTCAGCTTGTTCAAGAACGAGTAAACACCCCCCCGAAACAAAATCCTGGCTACGGCCTTGATATATACGTACATACACATAGGAGAAATATATGCATATAATATGTTGGTTATAGTATATACATATATATACATTATACACCCCATATAAGAATATATATATATAAGATTGTCAGTATTTTGTGGGGATATATATATGTATTATGTTTATAATTAGACATTACTATGGATTATTTATGCATTTCTACATGCCTATACATGTGTATGTATATGCCTATATACATCTAATCTATGTGGTCTTAGGTTATGATTGCCATCCATAGCTTCATATAAATTTTGCACGCATGGCAATCTATGGACACAGACAGACAGACGCAAAAGTAGACACACAGACACATACACAGACAAACCCACAGACAGACAGAGAGAGACACACACACACAGACAAACACAGGCATAGACATAGACAGAGAGACACAGAAAAGTAGACACACACAGACAGACAGGCACAGACGAACACACAGGCAGACACACAGACAAATAGACACACGCAGACAGAGAGACACCCGGAAATATAGACACACAGACACACACAGACAGAGAGGCAGACAGGCGGTCGATTGCAGATTGGAGGGAAGGGGAGAAATGGGGTGGCATCGTGTCTTCTCTCAGAGATGAGAGCGCATTTCTGTCTCTCTGTCTCTCTCTCTGTCTGTCTCCCGTTATGTCTCTGTCTGTCTGTCTGTCTCTCTCCTTCTGCGTGTCTGTCTCTTTGTCTCGTGCTTGCATCGATTTTTCTTGTACACAGGCGGCACCCAGCGATGTCCATTGATACCAAACAGAAGCAGAAATTGGCGTTATTGACAGCGAGCCGACGACTGAATCCACCCATTTATCCATCAGTCCATCCATCCTTCTCTCTGTCCCTCTATCTATCTGTCCGTCTATCCGTCTATCTGTCCCTCTATCTATCTATCTGTCCATCCATCCATCTATCTGTCCATCTGTCTGTCCGTCCGTCCGCCTTCGCCTGAGCCTTGGTGCCTTCTGTTGTCGGTGTCCCTATCCCTGTTGTGTCTGCCAATCTCTCCCTGTTTGTCTTGCTCTGTCCCTCTATGTGACTGTTAGAGTACGACTAAGTCTTTTTCAAGCCACTGTTGCATAGTTGTTGTTGCGTCTGCTTTCTGTTGCATTGTTGCCAGTGACAGTCGTGCATGCGTATAGATGTCGATGAAAGACATGTGACAACACTTAGTGTGAGACAGAGAGACAACCGCAAAGGGACACAGAGACATTGACACAGACAAATATAAGCCTACATAGACAGATACAACGTCTGTCTTCACCGGCGACAGTCACACCAGTATAGTCTTCCTTGTCATTGTTGATTTCGACATTCTTTCATTTTTTTTGGTTCGTTTCGATTTTTCATTCATTATTTCTTTTCTTTGTTCCTTTCATCTTTTCTGTCTATCTTATTTCTTTCTTCGGTACCGTATTTTTTCATTCTGATATATGCTTCTCGTTCTTTCTTTTCTTTTTTCGTCTCCTATTCTTCTCTTTCCTCTCTTCCTTCCTTTTCCTTTCTTTCTTTCTTCCTTTCTTAAATTCTCTCTTTCCCCTTATTTTCTAATTTTTTTCTTTCTTTCATCGTTCTTCCTTCTTTCCTCCTTCCCTTCCTAACGGCTATTCTTTTGTCTGTCTTGCTATTGTTTATCTGTCTCGAAGTTGTTGAAACGCACAGTAACACTTCCAAATGTTTACAAAACTCGAAGTTCATATATAGGCGTAGATGTCATCACACAACTGTTTACGTTTTTCAAGGTCATTTTTTGCTATCGTTCAATTTATTCGTAGGACAGGGTTTGCCTATAAGCATAGCTATCGTGGCATACAACGGTTGACGTTGTTCAAGGTCATTAATTTAAAGTTCACGGATTGTTCACAGAACAAGTTGAGTTCATAGAGGCCTATATTATTTAGGCTATATATTCCTAGGCCTGTACATATTGCGTTGGGGCTGACGCTGGGCGAAAATATCAGCAGCTCTTGTTTCTTGCTGTAGTTGCAGTCAAATTCTTCGGTTCTATATCAACGCTTGTTTCTTCTGCAAAACAAGAAACCGAATGATTAATCAGACTATCAGAGGAACATAATGGAGTTGCGCGATAAATAATATGCGATTCCGTTACAAGCATAATTATCTGGCTAATTGATTGGTGAGTATTTTACAAATACGTAGTCTATGTGACATATGTTAATTACATTAAAAAAACATGTGTTGATCAGTTCAATGCAGGGACCGAATGGGATAACTTCCCCATCACTGGCTCATCGCACAAGTCACAGAGAAAGCCCATCGCTGCCCATTGATCGATTAAAACAATACCGGTAATTATTATTTGTCTGTATGAAGGGCGAACAAAGAGCAGAGACTGATTTAAATACATTTGTGAGCTGAAGCATAGATTTTTGTCCCAGTCCATGCATTCGTAATAATTTTCTTTCTCCTTAGCTGAATATCTTCGGCATACGAATAGTAAGTAGTCCGTATACAGAGACCTATATGAGTGAGTAGTGAACCATACAATCAGGGCTTTTTAGGAATTTGTTGAACTGCAGAACCTCTTCTCTCTTTTTCTAAAAGCCTTGGTAAATTTTTCCCAATTGGATGACGATGACCTTTTTTTTAGCAATTTTTACTGCACAAAAATGCTTTTACAGTTGCACAAATTGATTTAGAACTGCACATTTTGTGTTGAACTGCACGCTAAAAAAGCCCTGCATGCAATTGGAGTGGTATACAGTGCAAACATGGGTGAGTTCCGTTTTAAAAAACTTGTGGAATATCGCAGTTTAAGAGAGTCGGCCAAAGAGTGATATGAACGAACAGTATACGAGCTAATTAATTATATACGATGGTGCAGGTAAAATGCGAATAAACGGAGGAGCGCTGCAATGCAGCGATCGAACCAGTCGATAGAAATACTTCTCCTCGTTTATAGAGCTGATTATGTGATTGTC
>JACEVL010001024.1:2695000-2712500 GCA_020284085.1 Aporrectodea caliginosa
ATATATATATTATACATGTATGTATGTAGATATGCATTTATGTATATATGTATGTGTGTATGTTTGTTTGTATGTTTGTTTGCATGTATGCTTGTATCTATGTTTCTTCGTATGTGTAATTGTGTATATTGATGTAACTGAATGTTTTTTTAGATTTATAGTTTCTAACTAATGTAAAACGTCTATGACGTCGTTGTCAATTACATAAGTTTTATTTTTTTAATTAAGAACAGTCTAATCTAAAGAAGAAGTTTTAGGAACAGTCAGCGGTTGGGCAAACCTGACGACGGTTGATGCACGGTGTATTTGCCAAAGTGACCGATCCATGCGTAGTTTGCACATGTGAGCTGCCACTTGTGTGGCATTTGCTGGCATCCGATCACAGCCTGTGTAGCCGAGGTTCGGTAGAACCAGTAGCCTTTCGGCAGACTGAAATCAGGGCAGCCAACGACTATATTCACGAAGCACAAACAACAGCCACTTGCCAATATACAAACAACAAGAAACTCTAATATCCAACAGGAAAAGTATAGCGTAACGTAATTCAACACACTTTCATGTAACGCGGTGTACGCGAATAGAGTATTGTTTCGGCTACCGTGTCTTCAGATCAGTAGTCTAGAGAACAATCAGTATCAGTAGTATTGTATTGTATTGTATCTACAAATTTATAAAGCGCCTCTCACAGTGAACACCAATCAGAGGCGCTCAATTAGTGAAACAAAGTAGGTGTAATACAGTGTAAAATAATTCAGCGTCGAAGTGGCTTGACTGATTCACTGAGGGGAGCACTGGACTTGACGAGTGATCGAGGACAGTGGAGATCGCTCATTCGTACCCATCGTCGCCAAAAGGCTCGCGTCAGGAACTGATGATGATGATTACTTTACAGTACTTTGCGGTGTTTGCTGCTTGAAGTTTATACCACACTGCATGAAATAGGTTGCATTACATCAAAGGTCAAAGTTCGTATATACTGGAAATAAATAACTGAGTCATTGTTATTGTTCTGATCAACGAATTGTCTGCTGTAATCAATATGCGAGCAAACAACTGAATACACGTATGCCGAACAAATTTTCGTAGCAGTTGAAAGACATTCCATGCTCAAAAGCAATTCCAGAAGAAGTGTATTGCAACTAAATGAACAGCGCAGGTTATAAAAGTAGAACTGATAATTAAATGAATATTACCAACATATTAATAGTGCAATACAATACAAGTGCATTTGATACTGCCCCGTGCCAAAGTTCAGAAGTGCACACACCTCGATGGTAGCAGATACAATTATATTGCAGAGCAACTGTGCGCGATGGACTTGCTCACGGTCATAGTAACCGCCTCGGACGAGGATCGAACCCGTACTGTCCGCGTTACAGGCCGACCGCTTTAACCAATCGGCCACCGTTGCCCTCCTTCTAAAGTTCAGAAGTGTACACACGACCACACGACATGACATCGATGGCGCCGAGCAATTAATGCGTGAGAGATTTGCTGAAGGTCCTAACACAATACACAGTGAGTGGAGGCTCGAACCCAAGTTACAGGCCGAATGGTCTTTCCACTAGGCTACCATGCCCTCAGATTAGCAGTCGAAAGAGCTATCAGTATAAGTAGTGAACCAGATGGAAGGAATATAGCCTAGTGTAGAAACAAGACAGCGTCGAAGTGGTTTTGCCGATTCAAACGGATTGAGTGTGAGAGGGAACAGGTGAGAAGCAAACCAAATGAGAACGGGAAAGAGTAGACTCTAAACCGTGATAAATCCTGTAAGGATGAGAGCAGTTATATTTCCTCGGTCCCGGAGCTGATTATGTGATTGTGAACATCAAGTAGTGCAGGTTAAGTTGAAAGGTTATTTACGGATGACAGATTGGAAAAGTCACAAGTGAAGGGCAAGGGGCCACAGAGTACAGTTCCATCGAGTTGCAATGGACTTCTCTAGAAATAAAAAAATATGAATGAAGACAGTTGAAGGACGGCGATAATTTAATAAATCATGAAAAGATGGATTCTTTTTTCAAATGCGCAAACGGAGGAGGAAGCAGCCTCCGACAAGAAATAGGCTGCTGATTTATGCGATAATTGGGCTGAAATATCAAAGAGTTGTAAAAGATCGACAGGAGTGCAGTCTAAAGCACACTGTTTTCCGGAGATGAGGAGATGCAGCTACGAATCTAAGTCAGAGTTTTTGATTAGAGCTAACTAGGAATAGCTGAGGGAGGACGCTAGGGTACGATAGGTCATGCACGTATGGAAGAATTTTTTGAAGATTTGAACGTGAGGGCTATATCTTTTTTAGAAGAAGTACAGAAACCTCTCAGCCAACAGACGAGTGCGATAAGAGCTGGTTTGGTAGTATTAGTAGTAGTTGGTGGTGGTGGTGGTGGTGTGGTGGTGGTGGTGGTAGTAGTGGAGTAGTGGTGTTGTAGTAGTAGTAGTAGTCATGGTGGGTGTGGTGGTGGTGGTGGTGGTGGTGGTGGTGGTGGGAGTAGTGGTGGTGGTGGTAGTGGTGGTGGTGGTTGTAGTAGTAGTTGGTGATGCTGTTTTAGTAGTAATAGCAGGAGTAGTAGGAAGCGCTGGGTTGCATGTATTTTTGGCGGTGCAACATTTTATTGATTGTCTGGTGTTTTAACGTCGGAGAAGAGCTAACTTGGAGATAAGATTGGACAAGTACGTTAGTTGATGATACAAACCAACAAATAACTTGACATTGGCGCCTCAATTCGAGGAGATCAGAATAATAATAATAATAATAATTACGACAATTTATATGGCGCCGTAACACGGCCATGCCGTTACAAGGGCGCCTTACAAGACAACTAACAGCAGTCGGGATAAGCCCTGGCGAACAATGTGATTTTAGCATGGATTTAAAAGAGTCCAATGAGTCGGTCAATCGGATAGCAGGAGGAAGTCTGTTCCAGCATCGAGGACCGGCGGCCGAGAAAGCACGATCACCGAAGCGCGTCCTCATCCTCCGCACACGGAGATCAATCTTCGCAAGCGATCGGAGCCGGAGCCCGGACACGGAGGAATGAGTCCCAGTGCAGTAATCGCGCAGGTACTCGGGCGCAGCTCCGTGTAGTGATTTAAAGACAAGCAGACAGAGCTTGAACTCGATGCGGAACGGAACAGGCAGCCAATGGAGGACATCGCGGAGGAGCGGCGTGATGTGGTCGTACTTTCTCCTATTGCAGATAAGCCTCGCCGCGGCATTGAGAACCGACTGGAGTCCGTCCAAGAGACACGCAGGCGCGCCGGCCAGCAGGCTGTTACAGCGGTCCACCTTGGAAGCGACGAAGGCGGCGACGGCCGCTCTCGCAGCCTCGAAAGGTAAGGACTTGATGCAGCTCCTGATGAGACGGAGCTGGCGAAAGCAAGAGCCGACGGTCCACGCAACATGGCGCCTCATGGACAGATCAGACTCCAGCAGGACGCCGAGATCACGCACAGAGGTCGAGGGCCGTATCGGGGCCCCACAGACATTCAGCGCGTCGGTGTCGAGATGAAGACACCGTCTGCTAGTCGCGCACCACAGAAAGTCCGTCTTCTCGGGGTTGAGTCGCAATCTGTTGCACCGCATCCATTCAGCGATCCGCTCAATGCCAAGCTCCATTCGTCGCCGCTGCTGCTCGACTGTCGATGGAGGTCCCCACGTGTAGAGCTGAGAGTCGTCGGCATAGAAATGTGATGACAGGCCGAGACTAGCAGCAAGCTCACCCACGTCGGCGGTGTAGAGCAGGAACAGCAGCGGCCCAAGTACGGAGCCCTGAGGGACGCCGCAGGAGAGAGAGCGGACGGTTGAGAGGACCCCGTCGAAGAGGACCGTCTGTCGGCGATCACAGAGATAGGAGCGAAGCCAGTCCAGCGCTGACGAGCGGATCCCATATGTCCTCGACAAGCGCTCCACCAGAACATCGTGATCTACCGTGTCGAAGGCGGCCGAGAGGTCAAGCAGACCAAGCAGAGCGTAGTTGCCTGCCTCGATCGCCTCCGTGAGGTCAGTTACAACCTTTAGGAGAGCGGTCTCGGTCGAGTGGTACTTCCGGTAGGCCGACTGATGGACCGGCAGAAGACCGGCCGACGACAGGTACTCGGTTAGCTGGACGCTAACGACGCGCTCGAGCAGCTTAGACAGGAATGAGAGGTTGGAGATCGGTCGGTAGCTGGAGAGTTCGTTGGGGGAAAGCGTCGCTTTCTTCAGGCGAGGAGTGACGTACGCGTCCTTATAACACGTCGGAAAGGCGCCGGAAGACAGCGATGAGTTGAAAACTGACGCGATATAAGGAGCGAGCAGATCGATACAGGACTTGAGCAGCCACGTCGGCATGGGATCCTTCATGGAGTATTTGTCGACAGCTTGGCTGACCATCCGGCATACGACATCAGATGTTACAGGCGCGAATGACAGGAATCGATCAGCCGTCTGGATGTCACGGAACACCGGTGGTGGCGCGCCATCGGTGGCCGACCTAACATCAGAGACTTTCTGATCGAAGAAGTTGGCGAAGGCCTCGGCAGAGAGTCCAGGAGCCGGACTCGGGGCGCCATCTCCCTTCCTGCCAAGACCATCGTTAATCGCGCGCCAAAGAGACGCCGGATCTAGTCGAGTGTCTACTTTTGATCTCCAGTAACATCCCCTTTTGGACTGGACGAGCCGATGCATCGATCCTAACGACTCCACCCAGCACTCACGAGCCGTCGCTGAACGTGTCTTTTTGTAGCGACGCTCGAACCGTCTAGCATGACGCTTCGCGGAACGACACTCAGAGTCGTACCACTTGTCAGACGAGGCCCTCACACGGCAAGTGATGTCGGCCATCGGCGCATGCGCGTCGAGTAGGGCCGTGACGACCTCGTCGAACCGCTGGGCCGCCACGGAAGCATCGTCACACGAAGTAGGACCCAGCATGCCGTCACAGAGGCAGGAGGCAGCGAGGTCAGATCTGAAGCGCTCGATGTCGAACTGCCGCTAATTAGCTGCAGAAGATCAGCGAAACGTCACCATCATCTTCAAACTCAACTACCACGATTAACAGGGTTTGCTAGACACTAATCGATTGCATTAAGAAGCATCATCAATAGATACTTGCATGTATCTGTGTATTTGTGCTTGTGGCTATTTCTTGCGCCGCGCAACCTAAGAAAGATACTTGTATGTATCTATGTATAAATTTGTGCTTGTGGCTATTTCTTGCGCCTCGCAACCTAAGAAAATGCACAAGAACTGTATCAATAAAAAAAATGAATTGTAATCATACATAAAATATTTCCGAAATTCACCTACTCGCGAGAGAACGACAAGCATTTAAGGCGGCTGTAAGTAGACCGTAATCAAGCGGCCAGCAACAGGTGCTTAATAAATGATATGATACAAAGACCATATAAATCCTAGGAAGCATCATCTATCAAAGAGACATCTTACATACATAATACCTATGGATAACCATCAATTTATTGCTCCAAACATTGACAAAGTAGCATTTCGTTGCACAAAGAACAAAGATCTGTTGGTCGCAAAAGGGAACCCAGAAGGGACCAGAGTCCCGCTGGTTAGGGCCACCTATATGCATAGTCTGTTGCTAGATGGGGCGTAGGCTGTAAACCTTTGGCTTCGCTGGGGGGAACAACAAGTGGAGGACATGTCCTGGTCTTACAAGAACAGCCGAAAACAGGCGGGTATCAGCAAGACGGCATAGCTGTTCGATCTTTGGGCTATCACCAGGAGATACCGCTGACGGATTAGCCTATTCATTACAATATGATTTTAAATATCCCTGACTAATTGAAGCGCTACATTAAAGTCATATCGACGAGACTTCGGCCGAGGAACAATGGCGGAAAATGGAAGAAGAATCATTGTCTTTGAAATGACAGTCGTCAGCCATTGACGAATGGTTGACCTAATTAGTTTTTACAAAAGACTGCGTGGTATAAAATATTAAAAATATAGCAAAAGGATTGATGACATGACGATAATTATGACAAATATGTACATAACTATATTACGCTTAGCACACGCATGCACACAAATGTGTGTGTGTATATATATATATGTATATGTGTGTATATGTATATATATATATGTGCTTATACTAATATGTAATTATGTAGGTTTATGCAGTGCTAAATCATGTATGTAAGTTATGTAGTGGCTAATTATTTAACTGATTGTTCTCAGTTTGAATATGAATAAATTGGTCCATAGTAGTTAAACTTACTGCACTGCAGGGCTTAAGGTGAACTAGGGAAAGCCTCGTTTAGGTCGCAACTATTGTGAACTTAGGTCTACTTGTATTGATGTCAGACAATTTTACGGTAATAAGTACCTTAGTAAGGTACAGCTGAAGGTAATACATTTGTTTAACGCCTCTTTATAAACTCAGGACGGTAATGAGGGTGTTCGAAAGATCTTTAGACTGAATGGCAATTCAACAATAGGATAATTATCAAACAGCATTGTATATTAACAAATCTGTTTCTAATCTAATCTAATCTAATCTAATCTACTGATTGCTGTAGCGTCTTTATCATAAAGTACAAGGCCGTCCATTTGGAAGTCAGGTCAAACTCCGATAAGTCAGTGAAAGCAGAAATCACGCTATGGAGGGTATACAAGGTTAAACAGAGGAGTTTAAGTTTAGCCATTTGACATTAGACTACTGGCAGAATGCACGAAACTGGGCATTGAATTCCAAATGGCTTCGGACATGACATTAAGAACGCCTGAGAGCCAAACACTGCAGTGTCTAGTTCGAGGCACAGCAAGAGTTAGTTAGGGTTGGCCTACTCGTTCATCGGGTGCAATATTTGCTGTCGCGAGACGTGATCTAAGAGCTTTCTTTAGTCGTCTGGTTTGACTGCAACGTTTGTGCTGCTTGAAATATGTAATGATGGTGTTTAAAATGTGTGCAGTTACACATAATAATATCGTGCTGCTGTTTAGAAATGTGTCTTGCTGCTGCTTAAAAGCATTAGCTCCTGTTTAACGACGCTGTGTCATAATGGAGTGAAAAGCATCGCCTTTCTTCTTGATTCTGAGTTCTAGGACTGGCGTGGTCTTAAAACGGGAGTGATGGAGTTTGCTGCTTATAATGTGTCCTCTGGCTGTTTAAATTGTGGTTATGCTGGTTCAAAAAAGATGTCGTGTTTTTCCTTTAAATGCCTTATTGATGACGGTGATGGTGATGGAGTTCTCTGCCCGAAGGCAGGTCCATTGGCTTTCTATGCCACCCTGGGATTAGATGAGTGAGGTGGTCTCCCGTTGCCTTCCTTACAGACAATTGTGGGTGAGCAATTGTCCATGGTCGCTACGCAGTGACTTGAGGTAGATTTGAACCTGCGACCCTCCGGTTACAAGGCACAGACATAAAACTATACCACCGTGATATATTACTTTTTAATAAAGTGTTATGCTGCTGTTTAAAACAATGTCATGCTACTGTCTATAAAATAGTGTCCTATTGTTGAAATATTTGTCTATTGGTTGCACTCTGCTTCATATACAGACCTTGAACGCACTGATAGCTGGCGTCCAGCTAGTTCTTGAGCTCCTTAAGACACGGTCTCGTCATTTCGAAAAGCGGATCTGGAATGTGGATCTGACATGACCTTCTTGCGGTCTGCCACCAGAAGGACGTCGCTATAGCAACCGATGCATCCCAGTTCCGTCTCCACGCATCGTCCTACCTTCATCCGTCCGTATCTCGCCTCCTGCATCAGGACCACCGTATCATCATCTGGACAGTACGCTTCGAACGTCCCCGTATCAAATACCTCTGTCGGTGAAATTATACATATCAATGCATGAACGTATTTGCATTTGTATGTGCATGCATGTATATATAATATATATATAATATTATAGGACTGTATATTGTTGGAGGTATGCCTCGAGGGAAAACCCAGAAGCCCCGCTTTAATATAAAACAATATTTATTCAGCTATTTACATGCGATATTGGGCCTATATCTTTAGGCGATATGCAGCATGCAAGCGTCAGCCGACGAAGAACAAGAAAACCAAGATGTCTTAAAAAGACTTAACCCGGGTCCAGAATAGGAAACCCAAAGTAACAGCTCGACAAGACTGGAAACTAACTGCGAAACGACCTAACTTCAGTCTGATGCTGATACCCAGTGTGCTTATATGAAATCTTTTATAACTCATGCAGAACTCCCGTCAACATAAGACGTGTAAACCATCCTATCCACAAAATTTGGTACAACCAAGCCGACGTTCAACAATATGTAAGACCTAGGCTATACGTAGCATAATGTATGTAAAATTGTAAATGTATATGTTGCAAATGCATATGTAGATGTATATGTATTCCTACTTTAATAATAATCATTATTGTTGTGAAAATTTTACACATAAATGGAAATTCCAATCAAATAAAATTAAAAATTTGAGATTACGACTACTATTTAGAATCTAAGTCGCATGCAGTCACTCAGTTGCCAGGTGAGAAGCTGTTAGACATCCAGATGTGTGAAAGCCACTGAGAAAAAGAAAGTTTTGAGGCGTTTGTTGAAAGTAGAAAAGAGTTGGAGCAACGGATCGGATAAACATTGGTCGTCGGTTTCATTCCTTGGGGGCAGAAACACAGAATGCACCAGAGCCTATTACAGTATACTACGTCGGGGTTCAAAAAAAGATGCATCGAATACCCGAAGATAAGAGACTGCAGCATGCGGGGAGAGATGTAAAAAGATAACAGTGCATGGCTCAAAAAACGTTTTAGGTCAGACATGTACAAAAATAATAATTTGTTTAAATTTTATTATGAACTCTATAGACCGCGTATTCTCTGTTGCTGGACCTAGGTGTTGGAACAAACTTCCACCTTCAATCCGTTCAGCAACATCCTTGGAGTCATTTAAGTCCAGACTCAAGACACATTATTTCAAGTTGGCGTATCCTGACTGAGTTTTTATCGTGTCAAAGCGCCCTTGTAACGGCATGTGCCGCGTGACGGCGCTGTAGAAATTGTCGTATTTTTCATCATCATCATCTACAGGAACCCAACTCAGTTGATCAACTATACCGGTATAGTTTAAGAGTTTGTGCGAGGAAGTGCACGCAGCACTACGCAAGCCAGAGAATTTGGATGCATTGTATACAGCCCGTTGATTACAAGATCTTATGTATCTGCACAAGTCGAATTGGCACAATCGACGCCAGAGCAGACAAGGAGAGCAGCTAATATAATCTGTGACATGTCTTTGGTAAGAGCAGACCGTGTGTAATGTATTGCCCTGATACTATAGAAACAAGATATGCAAAGGTTTGGTGTGTTTGGTCGAAATGTAAGATACTATCCAGAGTCACCCTAAGCGTTTTGACAGCTGTTGATAGCGGAACAATTACGGAACCATAAAGAACAGTGCTGGAATGAGAAGAGAAAGAGTGCAGGCGTTGGAGTGTGTCAAGCATGGTTGCCTACGTATACGTACTTTTTTCTTCTTCCGTGTTCTGCTCTTAGGCAGGTCCAAGATTCGACCGACGCCATTTTCTTCTCAATGTTGTGTCTCTTCCTGAATTTCTTTGTATCCTTGTCCAGTGTTTAATCTAGACGCTCCCCAGGATCGAGTTTTTCCCCAGAAAAATGAAAGAGATGTAATTTTGTACAGAAAGTGTTAAATTTAGGGATAATTTTTCCCCCCAGGATTTATCGTCTAATCGGGGTGAGGCCGCACCAGGTGACACCTTCAGAGGGATGAATGACACAAAAAATGACAAAAATGAATGTCTAAACAGTTTTTGCAGAGTTTCAGTAGAAATTTATTATTGTTAAATTAATAGTCCTTTTGGTGGAAAACTCTCGTTACTACCCCTCCCCTCGAAGAAAAAATCTAATCCCTCCACCCCGACAGCAAGGGGAGTAGATTAAACACTGATCCTTGTCTGTTTCTTTTTAATCCATCATCCAATTCAACATCAGTTCTTGGTCTTACTTGGGCTTTCTTCCCTTCTATTTTTCCTTCGCACACTGTCCTCGAGTAGTAGCGAATTTCCACGCAGTGTGCGGTCGATCCAGCTCATCTATACCTACTCTTTATTGCACTGAACATTAATCTCTCCTCTTGCACCAGCAGAAACACCTCCTCGCTGGTTTTATAATTCCTCCAGCTGATGCTCGCCATGCAGTCTTTTCCATTGCCACATTTCAAATGCCTAGAGCTTCTCTCCTGCTAGCATGCCCACATGAAGCCCATATAATACTCATATTTCCATATGGCACTCCTATAGAGCCCATTTTGGTTCTATATAATGACCATGGAAATGCTGACAGGGTTCATATGCTGTCAATTTTCACAATTCTTTTCTATAGATTGAGATTCAGCCTTCCTCTCAGAAGCTCTCTTCTTTTATAACGCTCTCTGACTTATTCTATGTTAACCTGAAAACTGTTCATTTTGGCCGTGCTGGAGTCGGGAGCACCTCTGAGTAGTTCCCTTGAAGAGGTGCTATATAAATATCCTTAATGAATGAATGAATGAATAAGTATGCACTTCTAAATTACAACTTACTCAATTACAAATAACACCTATAGTGGAGAGCAGTATATTTTATCACCAATCTGGAATATACATTTGGCCATTTGAAACAGTACTGAAGCACGGTCTCACCCTTCTGCGTGATCTCCAAAGCAGAGCAGACGACAAACGATCGGAGATTGAGGCATCCGAGCAGAGTTGATAGTAAGATCCATCTTTCTCGACTACTGAGGTTCTTCTTACTACCGTACTGATACTGCAACCGGGTAACATCCAACAGCCAGCCACCGTCAGAATCATCGCACTGACACATTCTGTCACTTGTTGCGCTCGTTCTGGCGATAAATAAGTCGCGGGCATTACGATTGGATAGCTATCGATGGCAAGTGCGAGCCAGAGAGAGAGAGAGAGAGAGAGAGAGAGAGAGAAAAGAGAGAGAGAGAGAAACAGACAGACAGAGACAGACAGACAGAGACAGACAGAGACAGACAGAGACAGATGCTGATAACGAGCACGTCACGTTGTTCCCTTTCCCTCTTTCTCTGAGTGCTAGTCGAGTCAGTTACTCATTGATATTGCTTTCATACCCCAATCTCATTACACTGCCTGGTTTTAGCAGAGTAACCATCCATAATTTTCATTCATACAATGTACCTGATAGCGGTGTGCCTATCTCTTTTCCTGCCAATAAACGAATATAACAAGAATAATCGTCCACCTTCCAGTCCGAAACTACACCCGCCTTAACAGCTACTCTAACCCCTTTGACTCTCTGGCAACACGGGCCCGGACCTCCATCTGACTGCCCTTTGGACAATCCCTCTGACTCGACCTAGCGCTCGTGAATAAACTTGTGCCCTGCGCTTGGCTTTTGAGTGGAGCTTTAGAAGTTTGGACCTTACGATTACGGTTACGCTACATTGCATTAGGAGCATACATGCTGCGGCATTGCTGCCACATTGAATCGCATTCTGAACCACTTAAAATCTCTCTTAATTAAGCTATGTTGTTCATTAGCGATATAACTCACGTTAAATCGAACTACTCGACATCGCATCAAACAACAAAATATTGTAATATCGAATACACTGCTACTCTGTTAGTAATGGCTTACAAAACACTTCACACTTCGCTTTATAATGCTCAGTATTTCGCCTTTACTTTCCTCTATCATTCCTATTCACTCTTCTCATCATATAATATCTTTTCCATGGCATCATATTTCATCTTGGCTAATTTCCTTGCCTCGCCCTGCCTTACGCTGTCTATATGCAGAAAAAGAAGGACACTGTCTACACTAAGTCTTGGCTCTGTTGCATGCAGAACAGGAGAACGTGAAGAAACAAGAATAGACGAGAAAAACTACCACGTCTTCTCTCAATCAGTCGTCGAGACAATGATACTCGAGACAATGATACTCGAGACAATGATACTCGAGACAATGATACTCGAGACAATGATACTCGAGACAATGATACTCGAGACAATGATACTCGAGACAATGATACTCGAGACAATGATACTCGAGACGAGCTTAGCGATATAAATAACAATGATACTCGAGCACAATGATACTCGAGACAATGATACTCGAGACAATGAGAACTCGAGACAATGAAAGAACGAACTCGAGACAATGATACTCGAGACAATGATCGCTTTTCCTCGAGACAATGATACTCGAGACAATGATACTCGAGACAATGATACTCGAGACAATGATACTCGAGACAATGATCTCGCCTTATTGTGAGCTTAGCGATATAAATAACGAAGGTAGGAGGAGTCAAACCGTCGTCATTCTGGAAGCCCAATCCTTGTTCACAGAGAAGCAAACTTTGTATTTGTTAGGATTCAAATGATCCTTCGGCAAATAAACGGATGAACAAACTATGGTGTGCGTGTATTAATTCTGTCAATTCTAGCCAGGAATCAAACCCATGACCACTGGATTGGCAGTTCGCCGATTACCAACAATGTAACTAACCAACTAATGCGCAGTTGCCCGATATCCTTCGAAAGCTTTCGCCGTCTGGGCCTAATGTAGTGCGTTCGTTTTCCGCCACAACGTGCCCAGTTGACTTGTCTAGGGTGCACAGTGTGCAGTATGAATTAGCTCAAGCCAACTAAATGCCATTTTATTCTAATACCTGAAATTTTACTTACCAGTTCAAGTACAGATTGACAATTTGAAAACGAATGTCCAGTTGACATTTCTGAGTATATATTTTAGGCACTGCTGACCGTTGGTGTCGACTTCTGACTCATTGTGTTTCTCCACTCGACTCAACTCGGCGCAGACCGTGAGCCGATTGTATTGACCATCCTGATGTTGTCAATCCTATAGGATCCTAAGGAAATGTCAGTGGTAGAAAAATTACTTGTTGCAAGTAATTTATTCGGCCATTTATCTGGGATGGATGGGCGGTTGATGATACATGATATACAAGATATTTGATACCGTAGACCCAGTAAATTTTACGCAGCGTGATTCCTATCAACGAATTAGGTCCACAGTGTCTCCTCCACAGTATGGAGTTTCCACTGAATATAAACTTGGGTCTGCTATCGTTTGTTGAAATCTGTCCATACTGGCTACAATACGCATTGTAAACCATTTTCTCAAAACCCCATTCTTGTGTTTTCCTATGAATAATAAAATGATTGGGTTAGGCCTATTCATAAGAATACCTATTATTTATACTAGTAGGCCTAGTATTGCCACCATAATTAGTCAAATACTGCATGTGTGCAGCCTCAGTTCCTGGTCGTTCACGATTGTGTTCAAGTAAGAGTTAGGACGCTGTGTGGATCGAAAAGCCAATCTGTGACACGAACAAGAACATTCGTTGCATCTGTCCCTGAGATCTGAACGATTAGCCCTAAGAACTCCGTGTTGCGGAACTTTCTGTGTCGAAAGTTTCAGAAAGAAATTCAAGACTTACCTGTTGTTATCTAACTATGCCGAGTTACTGTCAACGCACAACAGATGTATTTAATTATATGAACGTGGGCTTTACAGAGACTACTAGCAAAAACGACAGTGTTTGTTATCATACCGCGATATTGTAATGGTTGAAAATACTGCCGACTGCAAAATAGTACCATATGTTGCTATACAATGTTATTCAAAAAGGCAATCCAAAATAATCAGATCTGCACAAAATTTGCAGGGTATATAGAATACTATATTCCAAGCATGCTGGCTTTTTTTAGGATAAAATTGGTATGTCGACATAACTGGTTATTGCTCTGAACGCTTCAATTGCAAAATCTAGGGGAGCAAACGCACCCCTTGCTCCCCTGCGGAAGCCCATGCTCTAAGCGTAATTTTTTTTATTCCTTAGGGACAGCACTTACCTTGGTTAAAATAATAATAACAACAATAGTAGTAAGAAGAACAGCAATAATTATAATATAACCATAATAATAATAGCAATAACAATAATATTTTTTAAATGAATGTCTATGTACACTGTACATGTATGTGCAACTGTGCATTATGTGAATGCGAGCTGCTTGACACAGATCCGTTTGGATCAGATTAATTTTAGTAGCTGTAAGGCTTTAGTGGATATTAGCCTAAAAATAACACTGTAAGTATAGGCTACTGACGTCATAGTGTTTTGAAGACGTACTCAAAGGAGACTGGTGATGTTTTCAATTACTCCGACCGAAGCATGGCCTTCATAAGAAGCATTCCTCGGTCTAGATAGGAGCGTTCAATGAACAGCAATTACTGGTTTAGCGGCTTTAGCCACAGGTCTTTAGAGGGTACCACACATCTAGACCTATATAAACACCTATATACTTACATATATATATATATATATATATATATAGAGAGAGAGAGAGAGAGAGAGAGAGAGAGAGAGAGAGAGAGAGAGAGAGAGAGAGAGAGAGAGAGACCAACACATGCATAGCACAGACAAGGTAGGATCGGACGGCACACAAATGATAATTTCAGGTCACTTTCGAACACCCTGTGTTACGATCAAATTTGTTGTCCCTCAGGGATCAGTACTTGTCCCTCTCTCCTCTATCTTCTGTATACAGCAGACATCTCCTCTTTGTTTGCAAAACACCTAGCTACTGGCCACCTATATGCTGATGATGTTCAGGCATGTCTTCATGATTCACCAACTGCTCAGCTCTCCCTCACTGCTCGCATCGATGCTCTTTCTCAGGATCTTTACTCATGGATGTCTTCAACCCGACTCTCCTTAAGCCCAACTAAAGCCAAATAGATCTGGTTTGGCACCCTCCAACAACTTGCTAAGATTGACTATACCCTTTTGGACGAAAGTTTTCATTCCTATGCCTTTTATTCTCCGGATAGTTTCTAAGAACATGAGGGATTATTCTCTGACCACATCCGTAAAATAATAATAATGTTAATAATAATAATAATAATAAGGCAATAATAATAATATTTCTTAATAATAATACTTCAATAATAATCTTCATTTATTATTTCAAACTGTAAAAACCTCAGTATGATTACAATAAATTCATAGTATGAACGGATGATCACAAGTTATTACAGGAGCCGAATTTAACTGTTTGACAGCCATGCAAGGCGTCATCTGTCCTACCTATCCTCATGTACTGCTTACCTGGGTCTGCCCCCAACGCCATCTGAGGCCATGCCTGGGTAATAAAATTGGCCCTCAATAATAATAATAAAGGCAATTAATAATAATAATAATAATAATAATAATAATAATAATAATAATAATAATAATAATAATAATAATAATAATAATAATAATAATAATAATAATTCGTTTATTAATTCAAACTGACAAGTATGGAGTAAGACGAATGAAAGGCTGAGTCGACCTTTTGGAGGGTGTTTAGAATACGAACGACGATATATTCGAGGGGAGGAGTTCGAACGAATCAAGGCAAGAATTTAGGAAATGCAAAATAGCGCAATATAAACTGTGCCTTTGTTTGCTTAGAAGGTTTTTGATGGCGTGGTGATTAGGTACCAGACGTGTTTGCGCAAAAAAGGTTCTTGCAATCTATAACTGTGAAATCCAGAGGAATGCATCTTAGCAGGATACTTAACCAATCTCTGGCATCCTTTAGTGCGTCGTATACTCCATAATCAATAGCAGCTTGACTAATGCTTCGGAATTTTCAAACCTGTTGCACATGTGGTTGAGTGGCAGCGTATAAATAACAGTGTGGAATGCTTTTGGCCTTTTACGCTCGAACGCTTCCAGGGTTCAATTCGAAACGTAGGTCTCTCACTTGAATAAATGAAAAATAGTTCACAAGATGTCGCTAGATGCAACAAAGGCCTATAAGGAAGCGCGTAAGAAAACTGTTAGCTATAACATAATTTATAAAGTAGCTTGGCAACAGCTGCTACAAGTTTATGGCGTATGAGTAGTATTCCTTCTGTCCGACTTAAACTTAGTCTATAATCTATATCATTTGTATGAACTTAATATTGCCCTGATCAGTCAGCAAGTCTTAAGCGCGTTCCTAATGGACATTTTTATGACATCACACCAATTAGTCATAGGGTTGATAACTTTTTGTTGTGCGCGCGTTTCTCGCACGCGAGTGTGCCTAGCTGACACGCAGTGATCACGTTCCTCGACTTGCTGGACGCGTCTGGTAGCCATGGGCTAGCTAAAGGGACTCAAGGCAAGAATTTCTTCTTCTTCTTCTTCTTCTATAAACTGTGCCTTTGTTTTCTTCTTCTTCTTCTTCTTTTCTTCTTCTTCTTCTTCTTCTTCTTCTTCTTCTTCTTCTTCTTCTTCTTCTTCTTCTTCTTTCTTCTTCTTCTTCTTCTTCTTCTTCCTTCTTCTTCTTCTTCTTCTTCTTCTTCTTCTTCTTCTTCTTCTTCTTCTTCTTCTTCTTCTTCTTCTTCTTCTTCTTCTTCTTCTTCTTCTTCTTCGCTCTTCTTCTTCTTCTTCTTCTTCTTCTTCTTCTTCTTCTTCTTCTTCTTCTTCTTCTTCTTCTTGCTTCTTCTTCTTCTTTCTTCTTCTTCTTCTTCTTCTTCTTCTTCTTCTTCTTCTTCTTCTTCTTCTTCTTCTTCTTCTTCTTCCTCTTCTTCCTTCTTCTTCTTCTTCTTCTTCTTATCATTTCTTCTTCTTCTTCTTCTTCTTCTTCTTCTTCTTCTTTTCTTCTTCTTCTTCTTCTTCTTCTTACTTCTTCTTCTTCTTCTTCTTCTTCTTCTTCTTTTCTTCTTCTTCTTCTTCTTCTTCTTCTTCTTCTTCTTCTTCTTCTTCTTCTTCTTCTTCTTCTTTCTTCTTCTTCTTCTTCTTCTTCTTCTTCTGCTTCTTCTTCTTCTTCTGCTAATGTAGATTGCATACCGATTAGTGCATCCATATGCTGGTTAAAAAACTGTACAGCCGGTTATAAATTATAAGTTAATCATATAATTATATAGTAAATGTCCTACAATGTAATGTTCTTAGCTTCTTCCTTGTTTATATAGTCGTTCCTCTGAAACAATTTCGTTTATATTCATTTTAACGAATAAATGGACGTGTAACTAGATTTAGCTGTTCAATAAACGCATAGGTGAATGGGTTGCGTCGTGTGGCGTTCGCTGATGTAATCTAAGCTAATCCAATTATTTATATAGCGCCCTTTTAATCTAAGCTAATCCAATGATTTATATAGCGCCGTTTTCATTATGCCCAAGACATAAATTGGGCGATGCAAGTGAAATGACAGTCAAAAATCATAAACAATTGAAAAGCCAGTTTGAAATCCGACAGAACTGAGAAACCAGAGGCAAGCTATACAATGGGTATCGGCAAGTTGAAAGAGATGAGTCTTAAATTTTGACCTGAATGACATAAAAGAACTCCGCCACTGCTTGTACTTTGTCAGTGCCAGTCCCAAGCCTGGATGACGGAGAAGCGCGACGCTAGTGATCTCTGTTATCGCACAGTGTCGTTAAACTTGAACTACTACTACTACTACATCAAAGAATTGACATAACCAGCTGCCATGGGCGGCGGAGTACC
>JACEVL010001024.1:2715000-2740228 GCA_020284085.1 Aporrectodea caliginosa
ATACACGAGCCAAGTTTAATTATGTTTGTGCATGAAAATGTGTGTTGATGTTTGATGTTTGCGTGTATGCGTGTCTGCGTGTATGTTTGCGTGTGTGCCTGCATTTGTCTATACCGTGAATCCATGGGGATTCTTTTTATATCAGGGAATCGAAATCCGATCCCTTGACGCTCGAGATTTGGACCAGAAAGAAAAGCCAAGGTTGGATTACAGAGCGCATCGATGCAACACAGAACATTATCAGATGTACGTCACGTCTATATTTTGGACTATTTGCACATTATGTTCACAGGTCTATGTTTATAGACTGTTTAGGCCACACAGCAACCTATGTGCTGTAATCTAACAGTTAGTGCGTCATGCTTCCGAGGCATTGTATTATAGGGGCCTAGACAATCGCATCAGGCAACCATTGTGATGCATGATGAGACAAAGCATGGCTGTATGTTATTACACGTCTCTTGGCAGCATCGGTCCTCAGATGTGTGGTACTTGGTCTGATTGATTCTTGGTCCTCAGAGGCGTGGTCCTTGGTCTGATTGACCATTGGTTCTCAGAGGCGTGGTCCTTGGTCTGATTGACCATTGGTCCTCAGAGGCGTGGTCCTTGGTCTGATTGACCATTGGTCCTCAAGAGGCGTGGTCCTTGGTCTGATTGACCATTGGTCCTCAGAGGCGTGGTCCTTGGTCTGATTGACCATTGGTCCTCAGAGGCGTGGTCCTTGGTCTGATTAACTCTTGGTCCTCAGAGGCGTGGTCCTTGGTCTGACGAATACTTCAGCTGAAGGGTAAACATGACAACAGCCATCCAATAATAATCTGACAGACTTTCCAAACGGGTTGTACCATTGGTCCTTGGCTCCACAACGTATGCCTTGTGACTCACAGGAACGCAAGCAATGCTTCAAAGGTCTCCAAGGTGCATCAGGTAAGATGAGTATTGAGAATAAGGTAAGGGGACAAGGTTTACGGTAAGGTAAAAGGTGGTAAAGCTTATCAGTCCCTTCTGTCATTGCCTGGCCACCAGGAGAGGTTTACGCGCTCAAAATGAACTGAAGATGCGTCGTGCTCTAAGTCCTACAGAGTATATTATCAGCAGATTCGCCAAAAAATATACTATTTCCTCAGCAAACTCGTCCTCAGATTGTATAATGCATGTATGCATGTATCAAGACACTCAATATATCTTACTGATCTAACAAATGTGTTTTAGGAAGAATCGAATTAAGTAAGTAGGCCTACAGTGTATTCTTTATTAGCTTATTGCTGATCGCACTTTGGTGTACATGTACAGTCATCTCATAAACACGGTTCCAGAAGTAGCCCTATATAACATCCTAACAATAAATGTTTTGCGCATCAGACTGTCGGTTGGGGGATAATGCGGTCGTGGGTACGCGGATGAAGTGAGCAGTGGGTGGGTTTGGTTGGAGGGAGCACCTTGTGTACAGAATGTGGCTCGGATACTTGAGAAGGTGGATGCAATTGAAGAATGGTCTAGGAATTCGACAGCACATCAGAAGGTGCTAAGGACTCGAATGCGGAAGAGCGGCACCTGCATTTCGCCGAGGGCAGTAAAACGTAACTATCACCGAACACACGGAGCCCTGCTGTATGCGGGGCGGTTCCAACAAGTGAGACACGTCCCAGCAAGAGGTGTTCCAATGTAATACGCTCGATATCATGGGCGTAGCCAGAACAAATTTCTGAGGTGGCTTTAAGATTTCGCGGGTGGGGGGTTGTTCCATTGGAAATGGTCGCAAAAGTTTAGGCTTTTTGCTACTTCGCATGCAACAGCATATAACAAAAATGTCTGAAACTTATTTGGGGGTGGGGTTGAACCCGTAAAACCACCCCTAAATACGCCCATGGGAGCCAACAGGGATTAAAATGCTCATACCCCCGAATAGAGTAATATTATTCTTGGCATTGCCCAGAGTGATTCGACCCATTCAACGTCAGAACATTCACGTCATATGCAGTCAAAATTTAACCAGGAATTGGAGCCAAGGCTGTGCGTTAAAGACCTCAGTGCGTAACCACCGCGCAGATGTTGCCTTAAGGGAAAACAGCTGCAGCCTTAATGACAACGGTTCCTAGGTTTCGCCTATACTTTCCGTAATCTGACCGCACACGGTACAGTTTACCTGCTCCCAAGTGGCACTGTAATCGAGGGATGAGTGTCTGGTCTCTTCTCGTCTGCTCCGGCGCACAATGGCTCAGCGCGTAACAAGCCCTTGGCGCTTCTTGTTAACCCATGCGATACCGGAACAAAGGGCTTTCTTATTTATTGCCTTCTCGACAGGTGCTCGGAGCTGCTCAGAGGTGCTCTCGCTCTCTCCTCTATCCGGCTTAGGGTGGTTCTAGGCCTAGGGATGGAGAGTGCACGAATGGCTTTACTATAGGCAGCGCCACTCCACGGCTTCGCGGAACATTTGCCCAGAGGAAACGGAACGTTACGATGTACGGTGTTATAAAATACAGGAGCGCCTCTCGCTTCGCTGGAGGCTCGACCAGGTCGGATTTTTGTTCAGTGGTCCAAATAGTGGGTTATTTAGGGGATCTGCAAGGGACAGAATCCCCAAAGTGGAGTATTTAAGGGATCTGCAAATGACGCAGGTCGCTTTAACCTTGGGCAGGTATTTTTCCGATTCCTGAAGACGCTTTTGCTCTCTGCCTTAGAATCCTACGGCTTTCCTCAGTTTACATGGTACGCGTGGGCAGTGACTGAGTGTCAGGACCGCTCGGCTTCTTGGCAGACTCCACTCTAGGATCTAATTTTCGGAGGAGGTATTGTATTGTATTGTATTGAGAAGGAGGAAGTCCATTCAATAAGGAGGGTAGTCCCCTATTTGTGGCGTTCGACGCACATCGCATATATACAAAAACCCACTCAGTTTACAAAGTCTTTTGTTAACTATCTGCACAGTTGTAAGGGTAACATTTTATAAAGCGATCATCGTTTTGTGACGTCAGTGGGAGAGCTTCTCTGATAAGACTATATTGAATAGGAGCTAAATGAATCCGTGATCGAAATTATGATTACTGAGAACGTAAAGAAGATTCTCTGTTTACAGTTACGATACGAACGATATTAGGCATCGTGGGACAATTTTTAACGATACGTTTATGGAAACGTTTAGCACGCCAGTTTGATGGATAGATTGATGAACAGTTTCAATCAATGAATCAAACGTTTATAACGACAGTTCAAGTCGGCTATCGTGGTTCAATTCAGAAATGAAAATTCTCTTGCATGCTTATTTCATTAGCACTATTATATGAAGCATAAGTGTCCACTCATACTACTCATTTACCAACCTCGGCGGGCATAGCTGGCGGTTGGATGTCTTGGTGTTCCATTCCATGGTTTGTATAGTGTTTTCGAAATATTTTAAATTTCAATCAAATACTAACAGCACTTCTCACTGTTTACTTTCACTTGGTTGCCAGTGCCAAACTGCCAAGACAACACAAGGCGATTAATCATGAAGCTGTGCAGACCGCATGTGGTTTAGTGTCGTCCAAACAGCCTCACCTGCGGGTCTGTAAGTTATTCTGGGTGCTGTGGCATAAGTCACTCCATTTAGAAAACCTTTGCATACAAAGTAATTTGCGGTTCAAAAAAACACTTGGGCAAGCAGTCTGCTACATTCATTGAATGTCAGAGGTACTCGCCTTTACAGAGGTAGGCTATCTATATATAATTATATCTATGCATATATATATATGCGAGTATGCACCTGAAAATATACATCTGTAGGCCACCCACCAAGTTTGGGCCTATGCACTATTTTTTGGACAGATATTTTGATGTGAACAAAATATATGCTTGTGCAAGTGCTTGGGTTCGGATACATTTGCGACGTCATTCGCATTGATTTAATCGTCCACGACGCGTTTACAAGCACTCTGCTACGTTGAATTATTGTCCAAACTTCTCTCCACTTGCTCCACAATGACGCAGGCGTGTCTTTAAGGTTTAGTTCACTGAATAAACATACAGCCAACAGTTTATACAACTTTTCAGTGTACTTTGTAACTCATTGCGGATAAAAGCAGCGTGCGATTCACATTTGTCATATGCTAATCTATAATCTAACGACTTCTATATATATATAGCTCCGACATCACGTAGAACCAGGTCTCAAGCGAAGACACTTCCGGTACAGATGACCTGTCCCAGATATCGAAAGGTCAGCCAGTCTTGAACGCCAGGAAGACAGAAGGTCAACCGAATAAGCAGACGGCGGTTGACACCAGACCAAAGCAAGTGACGTCAGTTTCTACGTCTAGTATAATTTCATCCACAGGTAGAGCCTAGTATACCCGTGACGTCATCGTTGACCCACTTATTGTTTCCGACATCTTGACCCAGTTCTTCCAGCGTCGTCACATCGTCAGTCCTTGCCTCTACCCGCAATTATTGCTTCTGTATTTCGAGTGGGGCTCTCTGCAGGGGTGCGCTCACTCAGCAAGGGTATTTGTTGTCCCTGAACTCCTGCCAGACGTCGTAGTTGATGATCTCGTCGTAGCTGGGCACGTCCTCCATGAACTCGAAGAACTCCTCCCACAGCTCGTCAGGTTCGACCTCGAAGAACTTGGAGTGCTTGGCGATGACCTTGATGACCTCGAGGCTGTCTACGAGGCACTCGTACTCGTTCAGCTCCATGATCAGCCACTCTTCGTTCTTGTCGAGGAACGGACGGCGCTTGTGGTACTCGTAGATCATCTCCGGCGTGGCGGGGTACTCGAGCGGCTTCGACGTATCGACCTGGACCCCGGTCACGCTGCTGTTGCTCGTCGGCTTCTTTCGGTGCCTCAGCCTTCTCTGGCCGCTGCCTGACTTCTTCGGCTGACCACCGCGACTAGACTTCGACGACGACGACTCGTGCAAGCTCATGAGCACCGAGGCAGACTGCTTCCGTTTGGACTTCTCGATGCCGGCGTCATCCTTGGAGGACTTGGTCTCCTTCTGTGGCCTCTGGTCGACGTCGAAGAAGGCGTTCTTGCCTCGAAAGGTCGTCACATCGACGGAGTGGAGCCGCTGAAGGCGCTTCTTGCTCCGCTCCTTCTCGTCCTCCAAATCGCGGGAGGACCCGGTGCTGAAGAGGCGAGCCATAAGGCCCGGCTTCTTGCCTCCCTTCGACATGGTCTGTGGTCCCTCGGTCGGTCTGCAGTCTCAAGTGGGGCGGATCTGTCGACTGCCCTCTTAAAGCATCGTCCTCCTATCAACGCTGGCACAGGTCCAATCACTTAGTTCCGCTCTGTTTAAAAAAACAACCGGTTCCTGTTTTACATCCGAATCCCAAAGTAGAATATTTTTCAATTGTTTACTGCCAGATGATATTGATTAAGTTCTATAAAGTCTGTTACGAAGGCTAGTGACTGAGATTGATGAGATTATGATGATGACGATAACGATGATGATGATGATGATGATGGTGGAGGTGATAGTGATGATGATGACGATGAAGATGATGATGATGGTGGTGGTGATGGTGATGATGATAACGATGATAATCATATACGTAATGAGGATTATCGTCGCTCTCCGTTATCGTCATATCGTCATAATAATATTCAACATTCTTATTTATTTCCAAAAATTTATATAGCTCCCTTTCAAGAAATCTACTCAGAGGCGTTCTATAGGGAAGCCCATTCCAAATGGAGGGCCCTGTATCGACAACGCCAGGCACTGTCTAACAGATGAACGAGATCGCGTAACCAGTAGTCCCCCTGGCCGAAGAGCGGAAAGTTCGACGAGCCAAGAGGTCAGATACAGGACGACAGAGGTCACACAGGTAAGAAGTGGCACTGCAAAGAAGACACCGCCAAACAAGCGCAGCAACCCTGTAAGAGATACGCTGAGAAACAGGAAGCTATAGTGCAAAGCAATACAACGCTATGGATATTGTCCTCCTTCCAAAGCTCAGAGATGCACACACGACCACACGATAGAACATCGATGGCACTGAGCAATTGTGAGTGAAGGACTTGCTCAAGATCCCTACACAGTAACTGTCTCGGAGGTTTGAACCCGTACTCTCCGCGTTACAGGCCGAGTGCTCTAACCAATCGGCCATCGTGCCTCAACATCACGCATGTAAGCAGAAACAATGGCATATTCATCATCATCTTCATCATATCGCTATCATCATAATCATCATCGCATTTCCATCTACAGCATGCCACTGACCTTCTTAAAACCAACACCATGTTGTAATAATATCAATGGACTTTTCTAAAGCTTTTGACTCATCAGTCACTCTGCAATAACCCAATTACTAGCATCCTCTCCCTTCCGGACTACATCTACAACTGGATAATCAACTACCTACACGGAAGAAAGCATTACACCATCTACAAAGGTCAAAAATCAGAGTAATTTCAATCAACGCCAGTGTCAGTACACTGGTTTCATTGTTGGCATATCCGACCTCCATCCCATCATCCTCAAAATCTCCAAATACGCTGACCATCTTACCTCTTCATCGGATCAAATCTTCACACCGCAGAAACAGAACTTCAACATATCCACAACTGGTCAGAGGAAAAGAACCTAAAAATAAACTCTTCCAAAACCCGTGAAATGGCAGTTATCAAGCATCACTCTCAAACCCTCAATCACCGGTATTCCTCACCTCAATCTATCATCGATGAGAAACTTTCGTTACGGAACACATCAACAAAGTCGTCAAAAGTGGCTCTGCTTCAATCTTCGCCCTTAAAACACTCAAATACCATGGTGCATCTGCAGATTCTCTACAACTGATCAACCATCATACAGATGTATGCTTCGCCTGGTGGGGACTGGCGAGCGAAAAGGACAAATCCCGCATTGAACGTCTGAATTTAAAACGCTCTGGTTTTATTCAGTCAGATTCCCCTTCTACGAATGTTCTTGCTATAACGCAGACACTTCACTCGCCGTCCTCTTAAATGAGAATCATTCACTCAGAAGCCGTTTCTAACCAACATTTTACGCCCTATTTTCTTAGGGTCAGACCACATAACTTTAACCTTCCGAGGACTCACGAAATTTTATATCTCGTATGTTACGTACAAAGCGGCATTTTCTAGATGTATTTTATTTTCATACACCTGCGTTATGTCTGTTGTTTAATACATTAAACGAATATATGATGATCTATCATCATAATCATCATCGCATCACTATCGTCACCACCACCACCATCACCATCATCATCGCCATCATCATAGTCATCAAAGTCAGACATCATCATCATCATCACCATTATCACCATCACCATCATCATCACCATCATTACCACCATCATCACCACCACTACCACCATCGTCATCATCATCACCATCATCATCATCATGTCACTCATCATCATCATCATCACTGCTGCTGAAGCGATGGAGCACATGCATTTTCCCGAACGACGTCTTGCAACGGAAGGCACTCGTCTCTCCATTGGCAGCGAGACAATAACACGTAGCGGCATCAGTGCATTGGTTCTGTTTTAATTCTTTCTACAGTTCGGTTGCTGCTGCTGCTGCTGCTGCTGCTGCTGCTGCTGCTGCTACAAGCAACTGAAGCTGAAAACAAAGACCACGGCAGAGTCTACGATCGGGAATCTCATCTCCTCCTCCTCCGTATAATTATATCAATATATGCTACAAAAATCCGCCTGAACTAAGGGACCATGTATAATATTATATATATATTATGTAATATATATATATATATCTATAGGAATTTGTATGTATAAGTTCTATATTGCATGTATTTATGTTTACGTATATGTATGTATACATTCGTGTATATATGCATGTAAAAGCCTGTATTTATGTATGTATGTGATCATGTATACATGCATGTATTTATGTATGTATGGGTGCATGTATTCATTATGTTTATACGTCATATATATATATATATAGCTCCGATAAATATAGCGAATGTGTTATATATATAGGCTCCTCTATATAATGATCTGGAAAAACAATCATGATTCAGACCACACAGACATGGCCTGGCATTTAGGCCTAAACATATATCTGCGCCTCATGCCATTGCGTACTTGCAATGTTGCAATAAGCCCATCGGAACTTATGGACTGTATATACAAATATATACAAATGTATCAGGTGTTTATTACTCTCTGGTTACAAGGTTTCAGCTATGTGCTCAATTCTCATGTATACATATATATGTATGTATGTATTATATATATATATGTATAATATAGATATGTTTGTTCCTGTACTCGTGCGTGTTGGAGTATGTGCAGGATGCTGAAGAATGCGCAGTGCAGCATGGTGGTATAACGAGTTAAAATGTATAAACACAGGGCATAAAGTATGGATGTATATACGCATGTATAGGTCGTATACATACACGAGTGTAAGTAACTCTTTCAGGGCATATATACGTGTACCAAGTGTATATACAAACGAGGTTGGAATAAACCCCGCGGCTGAGTTAGAGACAGACCCTTTCGACGTCGTTTTTTATCCATTTATTTGTGGCCCAGGAGAATGAGTTCTTGACGGCCGCGGAGCCGAACAAGGTGCAGAGCATTCGAGGCGACCCTACAGAAAGAAAGAGCGGAATGGCGAGGAGATGGTAAAAGAGCAACCGCAGCAGCCGCCTGAGATGTGTTTTACGACGTAACTTAAACTCGGAAAAGAGGGAAGATGGACGGAGAAGAGAAGCCGTTCCGCAGCCAAAGCATGCGTTGTATCCTTGGCTCTTGACCGGTTGATGCCGTCATTATACCCTTAAAAAGACACTCGGCCGCCGACGCCAAGTCGCCTACGTCAGTTACTTCGAACTGTAAAAGATACATTCAAAGAGCGATCCTTCTCCATAACAGCCCATGTATGTGTACACTTCTTTCAACCTCAGGCTACTGTATGTCGTCTTTATACATACACACAACACGTATAAGACATGATATGGTAAAGTCTCGTATAGACCTATACGTTACGTATCGCCTTCGTTATAAGTAACGTGAATGAATTAGTTACTTCGTAACATGGACGGATCATCACTCTAGAACGTGAATGGATCAATTACTCTGTAACGTGGATGGAACAGTTACTCTGTAACGTGGGTGGAACAGACTCTGTAACGTGGATGGAACAGTTACACTGTAACATGGACGAAACAGTTATTCTGTAATAGATGGATCAGTTACTAAGTAACGTGCGCCATGGACGGATTTGCTACTCTGTAACGTGGATGGAATAGCTATTCTGCAACGTAAAATAGTGGATCAATTACTGTGCAATGTAAAATAATTAATCAGAAGCACTGAAACGTGGATAAATCAGTCAATCTGAAACGTGGATAAATCAGTCAATCTGAAACGTGGATAAATCATGCAGTCAATCTGAAACGTGGATAAATCAGTCAATCTGAAATGTGGCAAGATCAGTCAATATATAACGTATACGGATTAGTTACTCCGTAACATGGGTGGATCAATTATTTTATTTATTTATTTATTTAATTTTCCAAAAATTTATATAGCGGCCCCTTGAAGATCCCTACTCATGAGAGGCGGCGCTCCCTGCGCTAATCTAATTGATGTTAGGTCAATATGACCATGCAGTCAGTCAGTCAAAACGAACACAATTAATTTGTAACGTGCTTTAATCAGTTGATGTCTAACGTGAATTGTGCATTTACTCTGGAAATCTTTTTTATGCATTTTTATTTCTAAGCCGCAACCTCTTCAAACTCTGGTCTATTGTGTGTCTAACAATAATAGAATTTGACATTTGCCCACCTTTGCCATTTCCCACATTTCATCAGATCTATACAGCAGCCGAGAAGTGCATCTGGAAATAACCTAACCTTACTAATGCATATTAGAACACCCCTTGATATTTGCAAGGTGCATCTTTGACCTATACAGGAATCTCTTGAACTTTATAGAACACCCCTTGTTATATTGCCAAAGTACATCTTTGACCTATAGAGGAATCTCTCCCAAGTATGTAAGTAAGTAAATAAACAAGTAAGTGCATAAGTAAATAAGTTGCGTATTTGTTAACACGTCACATTTCCATCGAGCGAACTAACTAGGCCAAGTCGGTTTATAAATAAGTCTTTAACCGCTCGACGAAAACGCCTTGCGAGATGTTGTTGCCACTTGCCAGTGATGTCAGCAGGTAGACTTTTCCAGATGGCTGATGCGCAAGTTTACGTATTACCGGTAGAAGAATTCAGACGGATTGCCTCTGACTTCGGGGATATGTAAACGTAGCATTCGCGTTGTATGTATTATCCAGAAATGTTTATCATCCGCTAGTGAAAATCAGAGACACGTGCAGAGATGGCAGAGGATTTAGCTATAGCCATTTAGAGGGGATAGGTGCGAATAAATTATCTCCATTATTTTATCTTCTCTATTCTGGTCTTCTTTTCGGCCATTTGTCAAAATCAGTGTATGTATGAGCACTTGTTATAGCGCCCCTTCAAGATTTCTACTCAGAGGCGATCCCGATTACAGCGCGGACACTGAATCAGAGTTTCACGCCGAAGCGCATGAGCAATTGCGAGTGAAGGACTTGCCCATGGTCCCCACGCGGCGGCTTGAGGTGGATTAGAACCCGCAACTCTCCGGCTGCAAGGCACCGAACATACCCCTACACCACCGCGCCCCACAAATAGTGTAGTTCTCATGTCTACCAGAAGTCGTGGTCTTCCTCCTTCCAGTGAGTCTTATATACACGTGTTGCCTATTGTGTGGGATTCGGTCAAGTGGCATTCTGTCAACGTGACCAAACCATCCATGATCCAGGTCTTCGCTAAAGGACTTCTCTGTTGTTAGGATTCTTTTCTAATTGTCCAGCGTTCTCATTCGTAGACTCTATCGAAAACTTTTTTCATTGTCCTATCTTTGCCTTTGTTTTCTGTAGTTAATTTTCTGCCAAATTAACTAGATATTTCAGATATTTGATTAAGAAAACATACCTGAAATATACGAACGGAGGTATATGGAGGTCCTTTACTGCTATACCTAAAGTCCCTAAGTGCACCGGTTTAATAAGGTGCCTTAGTTAACAGATGCACAAACATGAATAAATACTGCACATACATACATAATTATATGCATGAATACATACATACACAGGACCTACATATATCCATGCATATCGAAATAGCGAAACATACATGCATACATAGCTACATAGATACACACCTTGGCCTATATACATACATGCATACATACATGCATACATACATACATATATACATACATACATACATACATACATACATACATACATACATACATACATACATACATACATACATACATACATACATACATACATACATACATACATACATACATACATACATACATACATACATACATACATACATACATACATACATACATACATACATACATACATACATACATACATACATACATACATACATACATACATACATACATACATACATCCATGCATACATACATACATGCATACATACATATATACATACATCCATGCATACATACATACATGCATACATACATATATACATACATACATACATACATACATACATACATACATACATACATACATACATACATACATACATACACACAAGTCATACATGCACGTCATACATACATACTTGCGTACATACATACATGCATACATACAACTGTTGCTCCCTACTTGCTGGCCTTCCTCTTGGGGTTCTGGGGCGACTAGATCGAGTTCTACGCTCGGCTGCTCGTCTCATTGGACGACTTCCTAAGTTCTCTCCTGTCTCTGCATACATGCGTGATGTGTTGCACTGGCTGCCTATCTCTCAGCGGATCTCTTACCGCACTGCTGCTGTGGTTTCTCGCTGCGTTCTTGGCTGTGCTCCATCTTACTTGCGTGATCTTTGCCGCCCAGTGTCCGACGTTGCAGCGCGTCGGGCACTTCGTTCTACGACGAGGGGTGAGCTCCTAGTTCCACGGGCACGCTTGGCTATTAAGCAGCGCCGTGCTTTTTCGGTTGTGGGACCTTCCACCTGGAATGACCTCCCGCTTAAGCTCCGCTCTTTACTTGTGAGCCAACCGGCAGGGTTCTACAAGTCCCTCAAGTCTTTTTCTTTAGTCGTGGCTGGGCGGGGAGCGCTTCTGAGTAGCTTCTTGAAGAGGCGCTATATAAATGCTCTGAATGAATGACTGAACATACATACATACATATATACATAAATACATACATACATACATACATACATACATACATACATACATACATACATACATACATACATACATACATACATACATACATACATACATACATACATACATACATACATACATACATACATACATACACACAAGTCATACATGCACGTCATACATACATACATACCTACATAGATACATTCAAACAAACATACATACACACATACATATACAATTAAAATAGCATTCCTGCGCAGAGGTCAACGAGTGCCCTGAAGCGTAGATATCATAAGCAATCGTGACAGTTTATCATTGCTACATTCGCGAAGCAACAGTTTCATCCGCACATCATGCAGCTGGACGCAGATAGAAAAATATTTCTGTTATTGAATAGATGGCATACTGTTTCTCAAGAATTCCTCTGATAAGCTCCGTCGCATCTCATGCAACTCTGAGAAAATATCTAGGCCTACATCTTTATATATATATATATGTACATACATATCATATATATATATACCTACATATCATATATACCGCATATTTAATATTTAAGCATATTTATGAGATATAGTTACAACATAGATATAGTACATACATACATTATACATACATACATACATACATGCATAATGCATATATGTATGTATGTATAAAGACGCTTTATCCGGTGTCCGCAAGAACCTTTCCTAAAGGTCTTCCCAGGTTTATGTAGGGCTATATTTCGAAATCGATTCTCCCCGTGTCGGGTGTGTTTGGAAACAGATTCTTCCCCTCAAAGACTGTGTTCCAAAACAAAGTCTCCCTGGGAGAGTTTATTTCAATAGGGAAAGGACTAATTTCTCCCAATGAAATTATTTAATTCCCTATTGAAATAAACTCTCCACGGGAGACTTTATTTCATTTAATAGATACAAATTCACACTTTTGTTTCATAAAAGTTAACTGCCAATTTTAAGCAGCTTCATTTCATAACTTAAAATGTAAGACTAGTCATTTGTGATAATACTGGCTTGAATGTCTTTGAGTCCTTGACAAAACTTAAAGGAAATAAAACGCAAACAAAGCTATGATTGATTTTGCTGTTACGCGCTGTTGTGCAAGATTCCAATTTTGTTTAGGCGCTCTATAAATGACAGTCTAATAATAATAATAATAATAATAATAATAATAATAATAATAATAATAATAATAATAATAATAATAATAATAATAATAAGAGAGACAACTTTTCTTTTTCAGCGCTTATCAATCACTATTCAGCGCTTCAACGCAGTTGCTTTTTCTAGCACTTTTCTAACCAACCAATCCATCTGTGAAGATTAGCCATTCCAGAACAACGCGCCCCCTAATTTTTGCAATCCTGAGGGATTAAAAAAAAAAATAATAATAATAATAATAATAACAATAATAATAATAATAAAAATTGCTTATGCACATTGCACATTGCTTATTAATATCTGACACCTGAGGGATTATAGATACCTCGGGTAAAAAAAAAAATTTAAAAAAAAAAAAAAAATAATAATAATAATAATAATAATAAAATAATAATAATAATAATAATAATAATAATAATAATAATAATAATAAACAAGTAAAATCCATCAGAATCAAGTACATTTTCTAGTAATTGCCTGCAGCACAGATTGAAGCAGATTTCTATCGTAGACGAGGTTTCTGATCGCTAGAATTATTGAATATTTTTCATTTGTACTGCAAACTTAATTATTCATCTTCTTTATGTCAACAGTTTTGATCTGCTGCAAAAAATCTATAGTGCCTTAATTTTTTATAGTACTAAATTTAATTGTCGCAGCCAATGTATATTAATTAATATCAATCAATCAATTAATATATTTATTGACCACCATGATAATAATACAGGCACATAGTTCATGCAATCGTATACAGGGTGTCAATGGGTAAACCCAAAGGAACATATGGTTCCGCTATCAGGGTTGCCCTATTTACATCAGTCATTAATCAGTTAGTATATTGATGGTCACCATTTAATACACTGCAGTCATATGATGTTTTATTGATATTATCTAAGCGTCTTTTAGGCTATGCTAATGCTAGTAATAAGACTTAGTCTTCGAAGGTTTCCTTAGGTAGTAGCCAACCAATTATCGTTATTCTAGCTTTCATTGCATCATCAAGTAAAGCCCGTTCTAAGTTCCAGTAATTCCTTCGTTCAACACAAATACTTAAGACGTCTTTATCTTCGTTGAAGTAGCACTGGCTTCTTCTAGTGTACTCTCTTCTTTCCAATCTTTGGCACTGGCTTTCTGAAACTAGATAACGCTGTCTTCTCTGTGATTCCTTGAAGAGCCGTCTACACTGATTCTTTTGACGGTATAGACGCATCAAAGAATCCCATAGACGCCAGTGCCAGTAGCTCGTATCAGGAAGCCAATACTTTATGTTCATTCAGTCGTTCTTTCTTCCTGCTACCAGCTGATAACCTAACCTTATACCAGCCGAAGCTAATAATAAGAACAAAATAACAAAAATAGGTGTAGTAGTAGTGATAGCAGTATATAGCAGCGGCGGCGGCAGGAGCATCAGCAGTAGTAGACCTAATAATAATAATAATACTAATAATAATAATAATAATAATAATAATAATAATAATAATAATAATAATAATAATAATAATAATAATAATAATAATAATAATAATAATAATAATAATAATAATAATAATAATAATAATAATAATAATAATAATAATAATAATAATAATAATAATAATAATAATAATAATAAATAATAATAATGATTATAATAACAATAAATAATAATAATAATAATAAAACTAAAAATAATAATAATAATAATAATAATAATAATAATGATAATAGCCTCTATAATAGCCTCTATAATAGCCTGATAGGCCTTTCCTGTCGACTTGGGTCGTCTCTTGGGCCAAATTTCTGGCGACACAAGAGAAACCAGTTACTTGTTCCCGCGCCTGTCTGTTGCGATTCAACGATTCAACACAATTCCCTTCCACAACACTTTTGTTCTTCCAGAGCTTGACAAGAATGTCCACTCCAGAGTTAGCATTTCATATTAATATCTGACACCTGAGGGATCATAAATACCTCGGGTAAAAATAATACTAATAATAATAACAATATTATAGCAACATTAATTGGTATGCGGACTGTTCATCAAAGGATGATTCATCAAGGGACTGTTCATCAAAGGTCTTTTCATCTAAGGACTACTCATCAAGATGGTTATTGGATTGATGAAAAGAATTCTTGCTTAAATTGAAGCTGGGTTGATTAAAGAAATTTTTGCTTAAATGGAGGCTGGATTGATGAAAATAATAACTGCTTAAATAGAAGTTGGAATGATGAAAATAATTTTGCTTAAATCGAAGCTGGATTGATGAAAAGAATTATTGTTTAAACAGAAGTTGGAATGATGAAAATAGAATGATTGCTTAAATAGAAACTGGATTGATGTAAAGAATTCTTGCTTAAAGAGAAGCTGGATTGGTGAAAATAATTATTGCTTAAATAGAAGTTGGAATGATGAAAATAATGTTTTATAAAAGTAAAAGTTGGATTTATGAAAATAGTTTCTTATGAAACTAGAAACTTGATGCTACGTAAATAGAAGCTGGATTGATGACAGTTATCACGGACATTGGTTTTAAAATGTTCTCATGATGAACAGTCCCTTGATGAAAAGGACTTTGATGAATAGTCCCTTGATGAATCGTCCTTTGATGAATCAGTCCTAGAACCCATTAATTACCATCCTGTAACTCATCCTAACACCAGTTGAACGGTGTGCCTTATGATCCCTTATCCGCATAAAAACGTAGACGGTAGCGCCTATATAGATACCAGACAGTCGCGTCATATTTCCGTGCGCTTCATTTATTTCCATTCAATGGTATTGGCTCTCTGATACGAACTTGCCGCCTAATCAATGTAATCATACATTCACGCTAAGTGGCAGGTTCTATGAGTTTGGCGATTTGCTTGCTGCCTATGTTGATGATTTGAGCCGAATAAAAATCAATGAAACGTCACTATCGTCAGTGTCTGCATAGACCTCAAGCGTGTATTATAAACGTCAAGTGCAAACCAACTTTCTAGAGTTTATTATTGACTTGAGGAGGTGCTTCTAGTGGAAGCAAGTGAAACTACAAAGGCGATGCTGATCAAAGGCGAAAAGAGCCTACAGGTGCAACCACCGGAGTAGCAAGTTGAAACATAGATCAAGGAAGTGTGATAAGACTCTCACGCTCCTAACGATATATCCTGATACCATAGGAAGCTAATGGTATAGCTAATACAATACTAAGTAACACTAAGACTTGTACTGCTACTGATACATCTGCTACTACTACTACTACATCTCCTACTATATGCTGCTACTACTACTAATACCACACCACCACCACTCGCTCACAAATATCCATGAGTGCATTTTGGTTGAAAGTCCTTTGAACTTTCTCTATTCTTCACATGCATTTTGGAGAAAATATAGGCTATTCTTCGTGGAAACGATTTTGACAATAGCACTTCTCTGAATGCTGGTCTTGATCGTTGATGTCTGTTGTACGTTGCCAGTGTCGTAAAAAATATCCGATCTGTTTCTACGAATTCCCGCCATATCGATATTTTTTATATCCTCATTTAGTTGTTACAAATCTGTTTTAAAACAATTCTAACATATGGGGCATCACCATGGACGTTGATCCCATCCTTAATTATACATACATACACACATATAATACATGTACATACACAGTGAAAAAATATTCATACAAGCGAAACATACATGTATGTTGTGCATTTAAATAGTCTAGATGCTTGCATCTGTTTAAATCTGCAAGGTAGCTACGTTTAGCGCCATCGTGAGGTTCTTACAAGGAGCTAACTAAATGGCCATGTACAATAATATTATGTGGCACTGCCATCGGTTCCCATGCATGATGCAATCCGCTTTTCTGCTCCCGGGGAATGGAATCGACCAATGCTTGTCCTATACTCGAACTCTTTTTTTCTGTTAAGAAACGCTTCAAAACTTACTTATTCTCTTTGGCTTTCCAACATCTGGATAATTTTGTTTATCTATAATTGCTCTTTACCTGACACTGTCCCTCGGAGTAGGTCTCTTGAATTATAGGCGCTATATAAATTCTCGGAATGAATGAATGAATGAATGACCCACTGCGCCTGCGTTAGAAATGTTCGTAATAGCAGAACCCTATTTTTACTAATTATAGTAGGCCTACAAACAAACATGCATGCATCATAATAAAATAAACTAAATATATACCGATCAATCTTTCAACCCAGAAAAATACAAGACGAATCCGAGCAGTTGGCAGGAAGACCATTTTGACTCACTCAACCTCGAATCCATGCATACAAATAAAAAGTCTGCAACTCATTCTTATAAATCCACTCGTCTGAGATGTCACCAGGACACCCAAGCATTATCATAACAGTTCCGCCCTTTAGACACTTCACCGGCTGAAAATCTCTGAGCACATCCACTTCAAAGTCCTATCGCTAACGTAATATGTTATAGCGATAGGATCTGGAAGAGCGGGATGGCTGAATGGCGAAAAGTTCACGAACATACTTGGCCTGGGAGTATTTATAGGGAGTTATAACTACCTACAATTATACTCCCAGGTCAAGTAATGTAATTGTAGAGAGTTCTAACTCCCAGGCCAATTGTATAGGGAGTTATATACACCCAGGCCAAGTATGTTCGTTAACTCCCACTCTATCCGATCATCCACCTCTCTGATTCATTCATTCATTCCGGAGATTTATATAGCGCCTCTTCAAGAAGCCTACTCAGAGGCGCTCCCAGCCCAGCCACGGCCAAACAGAAAGGACTTTAGCAGTTGGTAGAAAGCATGCAAATTATTCCGGGGCAGTAAGCGTAACGTAAGCGAGAGTCCATTCCAAGTGGAGGGCCAACAACCGAGAAGGCTCGACGCTGTCTGACCGAGGAGCGGTCAGAACGGTCTCTACCGTCCCCCAGTCACTATTCGCCATAAGTTTTCCATCCAGTCCATATGCCACACTGCTCCTCGACACTGGACTGCTTTCCTCTGATTTTTTCTCGCAAATTCTCAACTCCCTTACCAAAACAGCCGCTCGTCCACCGTCATCTGCCTCCATCTCCTCTACTTTTCACTACACAGGTTTTTAATTCCAAACCGAAATCTTACCTCTTCCAGAATTCCTTCTCTAATCCATTCTCCGATTCTCCGCCTTCCAAGCCTTCTTGCCCTCAATGAAAACAGCCGTAGCAGCCTCTGCCTCCTCTCTCTGGTTTCTCTGGCAATCGCACTCAGACCTCCACTGGATATCGATCTCTGGACAACCTTTCTGACACGTCGCAGCGCTCGCGAATATATGCTGGTGCCATGAGCTTACTCTAGAGTAGAGCTTTAGGAATTTGGAATTTAATTTACGATTATGCTCGGTTACATGAACTGAGGCTATAATGAACTTCAAAGTTTACCTATCGTATGTAGCATTTTTTAGCGTTCGACTCTTCCAGAATTCAGTGTAATAGAGCAAAGATTATGAATATCTGACAATGACCTCATCTCCCATAGCAATCTCTACTACCGGCTGGAATGGCTTGGAAGAGGAAGAAGACGAGTGGAATTCGAATGAGGATAAGAATCTATGAAGGCCACTCCTCGGGGCAAGGCCGATCCACATAAGGTCCTGACCGTCGTGGTATACAGATTCCATCGGTAAAGGTGAGAGAACGACGAATAGCAGCAATTAACGAAAAGATCAGAAGAAGTTTTGCAGGTAACTATGGCGTCTGATCCAACATACAACTTCAACCAACGGGTGAGTATTAAACTTACTGGCCAAAGCTCAGTCAGAAACGGTATGCATTCGGCAAGTCACTTATGCAGTGCATGCAGTAGGCACCTACAATAAAGAATTCTACTAAAATGTGATAATGCCTCTGCGAAGTGCGAAGATGCACTTTCATGCCCGGGAAGAGTAAACATACAATGATGAGCGCAGGCAGAGTGGAATGAGTCAGACTTAAAAAGTCGGATTACAGTTTAGAACAGAATATAAACTCCGTGGGAGAACTAACTGTGAAGATGAAGTCTTTAGAGACGTCAGCAAGCGATGAGTTACTTTAGCAACCAATTAAGGTCGGAATTAATTAGACATTATGCCAATTGATTGTCATGTAAGAAATCGACGCAATAAACTGTCAAAATCATCAGCATCAATGGTGAGTTCCTCTCCATTGAGTTGCTGCTGCCATGTGTGTCTTGATCGTCCGACAAAGCAGTCTTCCAGCATCTCGGTGCATGGTCTCGAAACGCCACAGCGTGATCCTGCCTACCACTGCACCGTGCAAAGTGTCCAAACATTCAGAGTTCTAGTTTAGATCGCCTCTAAGTCTGGGGAGTGGGGTCTGCCCCGTGCGCCTTAAACTGCGCCTTAAATGCCATGCAGACAGTCACAGGAAATTGCTATTCACTATCAAACCTGTGGCTCACTTTTGCCATGAGCCTCGACGCTCGACCCAAGGTATACCTGAACCCTCTTGCCAGTTCCACGTACCGTGCTTACAGTAACCTATAGTTGATCCGAAATCGGAGGTGATATCACCGTAGTATGGATGTTAGATTTTGGCCCATTTGATATCCATTCAAAACTAGTGTCCTTTCAGCTCAGTATCTCCTACAATCGGACCAAGGATATCATAATTTTGGCAAGAAGGGCCACAACGTCGGCAAAGTCCAGGTCCGTAAGTATATCTCAAATACAATGCGTGCAGCTGCATATCCTTTGACGACAGTCTGCTTCTTGATCTGTCCCACTGGTGGCAAAACACGTCTCGGGCAAATTTGTCCTAGACCTGTCGTCATACAATCCAGTTTACACAGTCAATGCATACAGCGCTCACTATGTTGCTGCTAAACTCTCTCATAGGATCCGCAATCTTCGTGAAGAACCTAACAGAGAGGAACAATTTCTAGGGAGGTGTACAGAATCCAAAACTGCCTTCAGATCTACATAACAATCACAATGGCCGCCGTAAGTCCCGTTCTAATCGAATCAGGCTATTTAGCGTGAAAGTGCGTTCCACAGCGGATCTACCAGGGCTGAAGCCGCTCTGTTCTCTGCGTTCGAGCTGTAACAGATAACCTCTGATCTTCGCTAAGAAGACAGCTGCAGTGACCAGTAGCTCAATAGAAGCTACCTTAATTTAGTCTATGGAGCATTAAGAGTATTCTCAAGCAACCCCGTTGACTCCAAATCTCAATAATTCCAACATTATTCATTTTCCTCTGTCTAGTAGCTTTTGTGTGATGTTAGTTGTGAAGCGGTGTGCCTTCCTGCTTTGATGTATAGTAAACGAATATATCATCATTATGGTTCTCTGTGCTTGTTGTGACTCGATGGCCTTTTAACTGAAGCAGAAAACTTGGATGCCAGATGTGCACAAAGCAGCGCTCGTAAATAAGCTGGTGCTCTGCGCCTAGCTTTAGAGTAGCGCCTTAGAATGTTGGAGTTTACTATTACCATTACAATAACGAACTATGTCTTGCACGGGAGGTTTGCTATCAGAGACGTCATTGCAAGGAATTGAAGCCTTATAGCAACAAATCATGACGCCTCTGAGAAGTCTATCTTGAAGTGGCGCTATATAAATTTACGATTACGATTACGACTACGATGGGTTGTGCGACATGGTTAGCCCGCTGGACTATCAACCTGGAGGTTGGGTTCAACTCCCCGCCAGGGCAAGAAAAGGTTTCGAAATTTCTGTCTGCGCTGCTCGCGCACTCTGATAAACTTGGCTCAATGAAAGTATACTGTCCGCACACTGACATTAGGGAGATTAGGAGACAAGGGAGAGAACTTGCCCTCAAGTGCCGAGGCTAAGAAAATTTTGTCGCTAAGACTTCTTGCCCGTGACTGCTTCCCAGAGCTATCTGAAGAACTGCTCTTCTTCTTCATTTTTCGTATTTTCTTCTTCTTTCTTCTCCTCTGTTTTCTTGCTCTTTCTTCTTCTTCGTCATTCTCTACTTCTACTACAAATCATGTATTGGTTGTGCGTATGTATTGTATTTGAACACTTGTTATAGCGCCCATACCAGATTTCCCATTCAGAGGCGCTCCCGACCACTGCAGCGAACGCTGAATCGGAGTTTCACGCCGAAGCGCATGAGCACTTTGAGTGAACTTTGCTCAGGGTCCCTACGCGGCGACTTTGAGGTGAGATTCGAACCCGCAACCCTCCAGCTGCCAAGGCACCGAACGAGGCTACCCCTAAACCACCGCGCCCCAGTTGTATTGTGATGTGTTGTATTGTGTGTTGTATTGTAGCCACGTTTATAACTGCGACCGAGCCACCCGCAGTAAAGATCCGAGAAATTAATCTCTGATAAACCGACCCGACCTTTCTCTGGTCTTTCTTCGCCGGCGTGACGAGCGGGCTTCTACCCACTCGGCCACTCAGGATCCTCTCAGCTTTGCATTCGTAATGGCATTTGACATTCATAATTTGTAATCGCAAATTTATAAAGTACATGTACCACTAAGAGAAAAGCCCTTAGCAGGTACTCCCGACGTGACAATAAATCATCTCTATTATATAGACCTGTTTTCAAGCCTCAGCTAGATATAAAAACAAAGAAAAAGACAAGTACAATGAAACTGCATTTGATATCGCCCTTCTTCCAAAGATGGTCAAAAGCCCAGAAGTGCACATATGCCTCGGCGGCGCAGATGCAATTATATTGCAGAGCAACTTGTCGTAGGTTGCATGGAAGCCTGCTTCTTATTAATAAAAGACCAATTAGTGTAAAACTGTCTTCCTTAGCATCAATTCTGTTTTGTATCGCGCAAACAACAAATAGATAAAATCCAACCTTGAACTCGAGTGCTTGACCTGTCTCCGTTCTACGCCAAACTCTGACTTCGCTTCAGAACAATGAAGTTAAACATCGATTGTCTCCTTTTCTATCTCGATTGGATGTCCGTTGCGCAAATCGAAAATACAGCGATCGGAAAATTGCCTCCAACTCTTTCTCCTCTGACCTACGGAGATCCCTATACCAGTTTCCGAACGACTCCTCGAACAACCTATCTCTCCACTTCCATCGGCTACGGACTTCTGCACAGTGGCAAGTGGAAGAGAAACTCGGTGCACAACATGTGGCAATGTCGATGCGAGCCGTCCTCTGCAACTCTGGTTGGATGCTATCAGATTCCGCTCCACCTGCTGACGGGAGTCTGTACAAGCACCTGCAACCGAACTGGAGGACGCGTGGATGCTCGAAGAAGTGGCAGAGAGAAGGGAGGAGAAGAAGGAGGAGAATAAGGAGGAGGAGGAGGAGGAGGAAGAGGAGGAGGAAGAGGAAGAGGAGAGGCAAGAAACGACCACACGGGCCTAAAGGTCCTGCGCACAGCATCTTGGGGCGCCACCTATGCGCCTGATTATCAAGCCATCATCATTCGCGTTTATCAAGTCGGCTCCTCCGGAGCAGAAGCATCAGCAACTGCAGCAGCAGCAGCCACAGCCCCGCCGCATCCTCACCATCCTCTGCAGCCGTCTTGAAGCGGTTCCTGGATGGAGTTGGGGTGGAAAGTTTCGGGGCGATTGTTAGGCATCGAGAAATGGCTGTCTTCGATTGGATGACGACGATCATGTGACTGAGATTAATCGCAGGAGTAGCATAAAGGAATTGCCAGATAGAGAGAGAGAGGGCATGTAACGATACCCTCTCCACACGTCTTTGTCTCTAGCAGGCCATCTGCACCAGTCTCGTAACTCAGCCCAGAAAGTCGGTTATACTGAGTGCCTAGATGTATGGATGAGTACCATTATTCAACGTTTAATGATATCTTGTGGCTACTGACGTCGACCATGCCTTGCCATTATGTAGAAAATACTTTGTATGCGTACAATTTATTGGTATTTCACCATATTGCTGCAATGTATTCAGAAAGTACTACCTTTGAGAATTTAATAAAGGCGCTATGTAAATACGGACCTAGATTTATATTGGTGGCAAATATGGACCAGCAAGACGAAAGTGGAGTATAAATAAATATAAATATGGAACGGGCTCCCTTTGGCGCTGCGATTGCATCCCAGAATACACTCTGAATCTTTCTATTCTTGCCTCAAAACTGTACTTTTCAGCCGTGCTGGGGTCGGGAGCGCTCCTGAGTAGTAACCTTGAAGTTGAAGAGGCGCTATATAAATCTTCGTAATGAATGAATGAATATATATTTCTTAATTAGCTGATTCGGTTATCGGTTCAAGATTAAGGCTAGAGTTTCTTCTCCTGTTAAGTGAAGTGTGAACTGTAGGAATCTGATAAAGGCTTCATCTGTGGCCTTGTTAGATTGGACTTAACTAGGCATAATTAAGAAACGCTATACAGCCATTCTCTTTGGCAATAGAGCTCAGTCAGCGTCGTTTTCTTACAGATATTTTATGATGCTCGTTTGGTGAGCATTCTGCATGTGAATCTGACCTCGTTATCTTCCAACTCATGAGATCTGACTTTATCGACACTATTTGCAAGCATTTTCTCAGTATATTATGCTCCTTACATTATTTTTGTAGTATTGTTTGTTTCAGATATAGGCCCTACTGCAGCTGCATCGTGTGACTTTATTTTTCTCTAACCTCGGACGCAATAGAAGACTTATATTCATACATTTTTAACAATATATTGTGCACATCTCAGAGCGTAATAGAGAATTTATATTCATACATAACAATGTACTCACGTCTGTGAGCGTAATAGAGACTATATATATATATATATATATATATATATATATATATATATATATAACACTATACGCAAGACTATAAGAGTGTGAATTACACCTAGGCCTATAATTATAATAAGAGTCTTTTGTTATCAGTTTATAGTTCTGTTGTTCTGTACATAAACATGGAGTTAATGCATAATGTATATACTTTGACACTGTGAGGTCGTAAAAGTTGTTTGTGGGAGATCGGGTTCAATTCATAATTGATTCCAATCTTAATTCTACAGAAAGCACTGCATGCAAATATAGGCCATACAAAAAACTAACTTATGAATGGCATTTCAATGACTTCAGCTCCGAAACATCTTGTTTTACATCATTGACTCAGTGACTCGATGACTCTGACTTTCAAAAAGTTATAGATCTGTTTACTCTCCTCATCGCGAAATCATGCTCGCTGTATTGAGACCCAGATACCTTTCGGCGATGCAGATATAGCATTACACACGCAGTCCGTGCACGGATCAGCATAGGTTCACTGAGTGCAAATGGACCTAAAAGGTAACTATATACCTCTGCATCGGAACAGCCTCGGGTTACGAATACACGCAAATATATAATTATAAGGTTATTATCATATTTGCGAAGAATCCCAGCACCGTTTCTGTTTCATTAAACGGTTGCATTAGATGAGCTAACAAATTGTGTGTCTAGTATACCCTAAATCCATCCCTAATTGGTTCGTGTCATTCATGATCGCGCGATTTGTAGAAGCTCCGAAAGATGGCTGCCAATCGCTTTCAATCGGACAGTCCTAATCTTTAACTATTTCTCCTGTATTTGTATTATATATGCAATGCATGCATGTATATACATGCAGGGAGTGAGAAGATGCAAGAGAGAGCCACCATAAGTTTAGCCCTTAGCGGGGAAGACCATTCCAAGCAGAGGGACCTGACATGGCAAATGCCCGGTGCTGTTGCAGAGCAGATCCAGCCCGAGGGACATGAGGATCCAACCAGTCAGTAGGCCTAGAACACAAAGGGCGAACAGAGGTTACTGAGTGCGGTTTACGCATGCAGACAGATAATTAATTATTTAGGGGCAAGACCTAGTTGAGATTCGGAGACCATATTGTATACATACATCTACACTATAATATGCATGTATGCATAATTATGCATCTAAACGCTTATACAGCGCATTTTCAACCTCAGAAATTCGCTCAATTTAAAGAACTGACTATTTAACAGTTCTA
>JACEVL010001025.1:5000-177500 GCA_020284085.1 Aporrectodea caliginosa
CTTTCTACTCTAATACAACATCAGAGTGCAGTGCCACTTGGTCGTAGCCTCGTTGGGGCTCTACATAAATGTTTCAGGCCAGGAAGGAAGGCCTATGAGAAATGCTTGTAGTTGTGGCGGCAGAATTACTAAAACTGAAGCAATTAACCTAATGCGTCGTGGGAATAATCTCAATGTATTATTCCGTTAGGTTTACATCATCCTGCCTTTCCAGTCATGCTGAGTCGATTGCAGTCACCTAATACAATTATGGAATTCCCTACGGTCCATCCTCTAACCTTGCCAGTCATATTGAGTCAATCGAATCCCTCTGTATAGGCCTGCATGGGATCCTCTGCGATCCCCATCCAAGGGAGATTTACGACAAGACTGCGATCAAGACCGAGGCTGGTATGGTTGGTATGCATAACCTGCTACTTGAGTAATTATTCAGCGGAATGTAGCTAGCTCCCTCTCATTTTGATCGACCTATTGGTTTCCAACTTCTCGTGGATCGTAATCGTAATTGTAATCTCCAAACTTCTAAAGCGCCACTCGAAAGCCAAGCGCAGGGCACCAGCTTATTCACGAGCGCTGCGTCTAGTCAGAAGGGTTGTGGATAGAGTGCAAAATAGGACCGCCATTGCAAAGATGAAGCCAATGGTTGACGCAATGACGTGTCTCAGGATATTGCAGCGGCCCATGGCCCGTTAGTCAGGGTATTGCCCTTGGAAGGTCGGACACATACCTTCATGCCTATATTAATATATTATAGGATCTGGTTTGGGAATTATCCCAGCTACTGTAAGTGGAGGATATCAAGACTAGCCAACACAACGTTTACTGTTCGATTAAAGGGAACCATGCTTGATCACACAATACAATCAGCTAACCCTATCAAGTCTATCACTTGGACAAAACAAAGTTCGCTACCAAAAAATATGCTACAGTAGGCGCTTGATCTAAGTGCGCCTTGTCTCCGGCAAAAGTGGTCGTTGACCAAACATAATATTATGGTTTTAGTCACTCAAACGACGCTGCAAACACTGTTGTCCCATCGAACAGAAACAAAACAGAAGACTATTTCATCTGACATTAGCCAGCATTCCCTCAGACATCAGACACCTAACTGCCTTGTACTTAGCCCTTAGCCCTTAGTGGTCTCTATCTGGCTATTAGACTGTAGGCCCCTACCTAACCAGTGTTTCTGTCGGCCGGGTCTCCTCTTACACGTCTAATATTGACCCGAGGAGTGTAGTGCCAGTTGCACATTGTTGATCGTGTAAATAGGTTATCGGACTATAGGGATAAGTGAAATCCCGTGAGGCATCCAATGCGCACAATAAGCAATTCACGTGCGTTTCCGTCATCATTATTATTAGTCTTATAAGGCAGGGGTCTACATCGTGTCTACGCTACGGTCGCTACCCGAATCTCTGAACCCTGGCCAAGCAAAAAGGAAGTGTCTTTACTATCATTTTAGTCGGCTCAGTCAGACTTCGTTTATTCCGTCGACCTTGACTATAGCTGAAGAGCCGATTACGATGACGCATCGGGTTTGCCTGCAGCAAATTTCCTCCTTTGTACTTATTTAAGGTTTAGATATATTTTTATGATGCGCATTTAGAGACGAAAGGTGACATAGAAAGTTAACTGGCCTTAATTTTAGCTTGCTGAGCTGGGAAACTACGCACCATGAATCGTATATCTCTCTTTCGTGGTTCATAGACCTTCTAATTGTGGTTATGTCTGTTTATTTATTGGAGTTGGGAACTCTCATGACTTATAAGATGATGGGTTATGTGACTCATTTCGTGGCTTTTATACTGCTATGTAGCGCGTATACCTTGTGACACTACTAAAGTAAGTAAGTGAGTTGGTATCCAATAGACTTACTGTAGGCTATCCACTACAATAGTATAGGGTATACATAAACCGCCTCCTTTCGGTGTCTATATGACGCGTGTGGGTATCGGTAAGGTAGTCGCTCAAAAGGTGCATGACTGTGCACGCTTTAACAACAGTAGGACCAATAATTATACTGCAGAGAAGTACACGCGCTGTCTTGGGTGTCAGAGAATCTTCTGGGTCGTGACAAATAAAACTAGAGCAATCGAACATCCACACAACATGTTCCTCAGGGGTTGACCAACTTGAGCTAGCGATCGTCGCATAAAAGGCAGGACAACTTTTAATCAAGAAACCGATTAATTAATGTTTCAAATCAATAAACGAAGTTACGAAGATTAATGAATGAGATATCGGTAGGCCTATATTGTTACTATGTAGGCCATATATCCTAAATTCTTGTGGGTTTTGCCGTCAGAGTATTTCTTTGAAACACATTCACGACACTCTACAGGCGTTAATCAGATGTCCTACTATTCTCAGGAAATCATTGTTATTGAAATTAAGTAGGCTCGATCGTGATCGGTTTTTGCATGCATTGCACAACCATATGTTTGGACAATTTCGCTGACGTAGCCTGTCCCCCCCCCAGACCCCCGAGTCATCTAAACAGACCAGAGTGCTAACTGGCTGCGCCGTCTATTTGTTCCCAACATTTGGGGGACACAACTTCCCACTCTCATGATCTCTCAGCCTATGATCTCAATAATTATAGCCTATAAAATACCGAGTAACAATATATTTGGGTTGTAGACACATCATCAGAAGCGCATGAGCTAATCGAACCCGCAACCCTCCAGCTGCAAGGGAACATACCCCTACACCACAGAGCCCCAACCATTATGGTCCCAACCTAAACATTAAATTGACACAGATAGGCCTACTTTTCCCCTTAGGAATCGGCCACTATAATAGAACACCGTGTACATTTTACATTTACGTGTCGTGGATAAATAGGCCAACGTACAATATTTCCTAATAGCTGGGTAATTTCGCTATTTCAGATGTAGGCCGATATTCCAGCCGTAATTAAGGTTGTGTACGTGAGAAGAGCAGATGTTAATTGAGTCACTCCTCAATATACAGACAGCCTTGGATGGGTATGATGTATTAGCTAGTTTTGCTTAGTCTCCTGTCCTCCTTCTATGACGGAAGGAGGCCAGACCTCTCCCATGCCGCCGGCTGATCTATCCACCGTAAATGTACGAATGGTTTACTCATTTTGTAGCCCAGTTCAATAAATTCCGGTGCAACAGAGCCTGGTGATTAGATGGAAACCTACGCAGAAAGAACTTGTAGGCCTATACTGAGTATACTCATAGGTAGGTCGGTAACCAGCAAAATTTTATAGTCATGTGATCCACCAAAATTCCTTGTTACAAGACACAGTAAGCTTAAATTATAGGTCCAGTATGTAACAATTAATACAAAGTCCAAATGCATCGTGGTTAGGCTATATTCGAGGACTAGTCTAATTCCAAAAGCACGAAAGCTGTATCCCTTTAAACGTTAGATCCTATAGTTAAATGCAAAATGTAAATGTAGACGTTTTATATGGTGACCATAAGGCCTCAACTCTGCTCATTTTAAAATAAATTTATCGGGTGAGATACTTGACCACGCTGCCCGTTTGAATGGGCGCCACGTACGTCATTTAAGGTCCCCGTGTATGGATCGTAGGCCTACTAGACCAAGATTCAAATCTCTTACATAAGTCACCACCGGAAGGCGAACCTGGATAGGCCTACAGTTATAACATAAGCCTCAGACTACAAAGTTTTAATCGTTAGCTCTAAACTTCTAAAGTGCCACTCGAAAGTCAAGTGCAGGGCACCAGATTATTTACGAGCGCTGCTTCGAGGCAGAAGGGTTCTCCAAAAGGATAGTCAGAAGGAGGTCTCCTCTGACCTTCTGGCAACCGGACTCAGACCTCCCTCTGACTATCCTTTGGCAGGGTAGCTGCTAAGATAGGTGTCGTTTAGGTCGAGAGTTGGAAGATGGAAGATCAGATGAGTCGGGGTAAGAATTCTTGAACAGATGAGACTTCAGTTTTGAGTGTAAAGCCCATGCAAGGAGTGATAGATAAATTAAGGAGCATGAGGCAGATGATGGTGGGTGATTGGCAATGATGGCGGATGAACCAAAGATTTGCACAAGTCAGAATGCCTATTCAGATCGTTCCAGAGACGTGGTGCAGTGTGGGATATGGCTCGGTTTGAGAACTTGAGATGAGTAGTGACCGGGGGTCGAGAAAGATCGAGACATGCAGGAATCACAGGATGATCGGGTAGAGCGGGTTCGTTGGATGGTGAATATAGCTCATGAAGATATTTTGGGCTACGAGTATTGCAGCTAGTTGTAGGCTAGTGATAGGACTTTGTAGTGGATTCGCTCTGGAATTTTTATCCCATGGAGTGATTTGAGGATGGGAGTGATATGATGATACTTGAGCCATTTCTATTCTCTGCACTTTATTTTTAAAAATTGTTGCTTTGCTAATTGTGAGGTAGCTGCAGGATTTAGGAAAAGAAAAACATTAAAATTTAATCCAAGAAACTATGGGGAAATCACCTAGCTTTTCTTGACTTTGAACCGACACGCCCTCACATAATGCCGGTGAATAAAAGCGGCTTTAGTGCGGCGCAGAGAAGTTTCGAAGATTTACATTTACATGGGGCGCGGTGATGTAGGGGTATGTTCGGTGCCTAGTTGATTTTCATCTGTTGAAAGAGTGCCTTGCAGCCGGAGGGTTGCGGGTTCGAATCCACCTCAAGCCGAAGCGTAGGAACCCTGGGCAGGTCCTTCACTCGCAATTGCTCATGCGCTTCGGCGTGAAACTCCGATTCAGTGTCCACGGTGTAGTCGGGAGCGACTCTGAGTAGAAATCTTGAAGGGGTGCTATGACAAGTTCTCATATATTCACACATACATAGGCCTAGGCCTATTCAGCTGCCCAAACGCTTGAAATTGACTTACAGCGAGCAGTAGCGTCACTAGGGGGTGCGAGGTATGCGGGCCGCACCGCGGACACCTTCAGAGGGCTGACACCACAATGACGTATACTGACTGTCAAACACATTTTTGCAGAGTTTCAGAAATTAAAAAAAAATAGCAATAACATATAGCAACAAAAATATTATATTAATATAGGCCTATGCTAATTTGATTTTTAATTATGTAACCGCTGATGTGATGGAAGTATCAGAGGCGGATGAATCGCGGATCTATAGTATACTATATATGAAGCTGAAGCTTCGAGGCCCCAGCCCCAGAAGTGACTCAGACTGTAGACTGTAGTGCGCAATGCACATAAAAACTTAAAAACTTTGAGTCTATAAGGGGCGTATACCGTCTAAAATGCAGCAGTTCTTCAGCATGTTTGTGAGAACTGAGCAACACCTAACTGAAGTGTTCCCGTTTTTTACTTCAGGAGCTGTGAAGCAGAAAGGAATTTTTCAAAGCTATTTTTTATAATATAAAGAACAAATTTTGGGCTACCATTATACTGAAGAGCGCTTCGACCTAAATTCACTGCATGTTCAGAGCTATCCAGGGCAATGAGCTTCAAGTTCTGCGTGGCCTCTGCCCATGCACTGCGTGCAAGAACCATTGAGACTTAATTACTTTCGACAAAGGGCACACAATTTCACCCTCCCCATAAAGACTCGATGAACTTTATCCAAAGAATGTTATATAGTAACATGTAGGCCTACTAATTAACCCAACCATAAGTACCGTATCCATAATGTTGTTATTGTTCACATACAGCGTTTTGCCTGTTGTTCTGTGGAAATAAACGAATATACACATAGTCATAGGGCCTATTCTCTATGCATATTGTCCATGGACATGGCATTGCAATGAAGCTATCCTTGACGAAACTGTACGTGAATAAATGCTAAAAATCGTAATCGTAATCGTAAACTCAAGACTACTACAGCGCCCACAAAAGCGAAGTTGCGGCCCTCGCGGGAATCAGCTTATTCACAGGCGCTCAATCAAAACAAAATCGATAGGCAGAGGTAAAAATCCAGAGAGTCAGACAGGCAGACGCCAGACGGCTAAGGTGGGTGGTGTTTAGAGTTGAAACGGCAATGGAGCCTCAGGAAGGCGAGAGGAAGAGGAGGATTTAGGATAGGATTTGTGAAAAAGTATTGTTTTCAGTTTCGAGTGAAAGACCTGTGGAGAAATAGCGAGAGGTAGGTTTTGGTCAGTTCGTAGGATAGATCAGCTATTTGTCGTAATACTGACGGAAGTTAGTTCCAAAGAGGCGGTAGGCCAACAGCTATGGCTATGGAGCGATTTGCAAGTTTTAGTGATGAGGTGACGGAAGGGCAGAGCAGTGTTAGGGAGGAGGAGCGGGTTGAGCGAAGTGGCTGGATCGTGAACAACTGACGGAGATAGGAGGGCTGGGAGGATTTAAGTGTGTTGTAGGTGAGTGATATGAATTCATATTCTATTCGTTGAATTTCGTTCAGATATTTTGAGCCAGTGGAGTGATTTGAGAACTGCAGGAGTGATATGGTGGTGTTTGGGGGTTTTGGTGACAGCACGGCAAGGGCAAGGGCATTCTGGCGATTTATTTGGGTGATTAATTCATTTCAGATATTTATATAGCGCCCCTTCAAGATTTCTACTCAGAGGCGCTCCCGACTACAACGCGGACACTGAATCGGAGTTTCACGCCGAAGCGTGAATTTGGGTGATGTCTATGTTCAGTAAGAAAAACCAACTAAAAGAGTAATTTGTAAAATATGCTTTGTGTATGATGTAATATGCATTCTCAGAAATGTCTTCCGTGTCTAGTTGCGAAGGGCCCCGTAACAGTTCAAGCTTCAGGGCCCGTATACATACTTACTTACGTAATATATTATCAGTATACTTTCTGTCATATACAGAAATTACGATTTACCAGTAACGTAACATTAGAACAAAAACATTAAGGATTCTGTATGGTCTGGTAAGGGAGGAGGTCCATGGGGGGGTCACACATTGAGCTCGAATTACCGCATTACTGACCAGTGGCGTCGCCAGACCTTCAAGTGTTACGGGGGTTAAATAGGCGGACAGACAAACGTAGGTCCGAATTTATTTTTAAATGGTATGTTCTGTACGCGTTGGGAGGCCTAATGCAAGTCCGCGGTTTATTGTTCTGCTAATCATTCAACGCTAATGGTAGCATTTTAATTTGTATATTTTAAATTTTAAGCAGATGATTTAATGAACCCCGCGATCTCTGGGTTTACAAGTGTTTACTAACATTAGAATGAGAAAGGGTTTAAATATCGACATCTGGACATTACGTGAAAGGTGTATCGCCTTGTATTGGCCTTCATGTCAAGTGCGACCACGGCATTGTTATTATATTATTTCTGAACGAAAAATTGCTCTATTATGCATACATCGCTGATAGGAGTCAACTGTGACTCGTAGCTAAATATTAAATGTTCGCGTTTTTGTATAGCAACCGTATAAGGCCTCAATCTCTGCTCATTTTTCAAAGAATTGATCAGGTGACATCCTTCATCACTGCTCGCCTGTTCGAATGGACGCCACACCATTTAAGGTCCCCGTGCAAGGACCGTGCTCTCACGAGGTTTAAGATGTAGTTTGAACCATATTTCTGGTTTTCTACGGATAATACTAGCAAACCCGATATTTATTGAAATTAATATAAAAACTAGAAAATAGGCCTACTATTAATTGTTCTGTATACTTTGTGTGAATGCAAAAGCCGTCACCTGTTGATTAGTGATGTCTTTAAAAAGAAGATTAAACTTTGGAAGTGGAGAAGAGGACCTTCAATGTAAAATGTCAAACCACAGACCACGTAGGGTGATCCCCCCCCTAAACAAAACTCACCGGATTTGCACGAATCCCAAGACCCAGGCTGACCAGGGTTGGGGGGAAGCTGCCCTATGCCCCCCCGTGGCGACGCTAATGTAATACTGGCACCACCCGAAGGGTGAAGCCACTGACAGCAAGTGTTACGGCTGTTAAATCTGTTCAAACGTAGGCTAATTTATTTTTAAATGGTATGTTCTGTACGCGTATAGGCCTAATGCAAGTCCGCGGTTTATTGTTCTGCTAATCATTCAACGCTAATTAAACCTAATTTGTATATTTTAAATGATATATTCTGTGCGCGTATAAAGCAAGTCCGGTTTATTGTTCTGTTAATCATTCAACGCTAATTAGACCTAATTTGAGTTTGTCCCGCGTGAATTTGACTCACGCAATCTATCTGAATGTTTGAATCTTTGTCTCCGCCTTTTTTCACCGATATAACCGACGCGAAGCTACTCATAGCCAGTTACTCAACGAAGCAATGGTTTGAGTCCGCGTCTATTTTTAACTTGGCCTGTTTACTTTCAAACGCTAGGTGGCTATGGAACGCCGAACGAGCATAAATCACTCGAATCTAAGAAGAGGTTGCAATAACGTAGGCTGACTGGCCTGTCCAACAGAGAGTGCCCTACAAAGGCCTGCATGACTGTGTGTAAGTTACGACGGGATTTGTACAGGCAGAGCGCCCATAGTGTCAAGTGGAAAACGCGCCTGGGCCTTTGTCTGAGACGGCTCGGAAATTTACCTGGCAGGCAGCCAACGTAAGTAAGCGGGTATTTCGGAATATGGTTTCTAAATAAAAAGATCCGAGGTTTTGTTAGACGGTAGAAAGACTCGGCTTCATAAGCCGGTGAAGGGACCTGGTAACGTTAAACGATCCCATAGCGTTTACGACAAGCAGGTATGTTAAGAAAACGTTAATAGTGTATGTATTATCAGTGCAGGCCTATTTGTTCTTGTATAGGCCTGCTGTTATTCGTTCTAAGAATTTATATAGCGCCTGTTCGAGAGGCCTACTCAGAGGCATGTATTAGTTGTATGAATGTTATATTAAAGATGCATTATGTTAATGAAAATGGGTGATATTCAACGGAATAGCCGTATATATCGGGTGCCAGATAGCGCAAGTGTGTCCTATAGACACGTGTATCGTGACCGAGGCGATTCGGTTGTGATTGCGGTGACCGTGACTCCGATGTGTGACGGTTCATTTGTCACGCCCATTCTTGCCACCGATCTTCAGCTACGCTTGATGCCAGTGTCGTAGGTGGTAATTAGGGTGTTTCTAGCTGTCGTAGAATCGGATTTGGGTGTGGGAAGAACACCGCATCCAGCCAGAAAATCCACATGCATACAATGGTTGACGTAACAAATAAAGCACGAATAGTTTCTAATATGGCAGTATTGTATCTAGTCAGTTATTATAGCGCTATGAATTGCTTAAAAACAATGTTGTGTACTTCTGTATGGGGCAATATCAGTACTGTATTTTCTTTGTACATATTGAAACGAATGTGGATCTTAATGGTTTAGAAATGCTTTGTTTTATTTGATGCCACGTAGATGTATTGGACATCTCAGACCCTCTTCCAATCGATATTTGTATTGTTCAACATACATTTATTTTCCCACTTCATTGTTATCTGCTGTACAGTACTGAAACATCTAGCTATGTACAATCATGTTTAGGCCATAACTAATTATTTTGGTGGGCTCTGCAAATTGTGGCCATCATCTGAAATGTGTTTAATATAGTAACTCTTATCATAAATAATTGTGATCTCCAGTGGTCAAAATAGCTAAGACTCGTGAGAACCAACGTATTCACAGACACTCAGTCAAAAACAACCATGATGAAGAGCTGGAATTGGCAATTTGGTCCAGACTGATAGTTAGGTAGTTAGGCAGACAACTGAGGTGGATTATATTTGGAAATGGAGCAATTGGGGAAGGTCAGGAGAAGAGGAGACATTCACTGGAGTACTGTTTGAATGAAAGGCCTGCATGGAAATTGCTAGAGGTGCAGAGTTGGAGTAGCCTACTTGTATGATGGATGTGGACATATATTTATAAATGTATAATTATATATATAAATATATGATTATATATATATATTATATATAAATACATGTATATTTTATTTTTGTGGGTTTCATGGTACTTTGGAGTTTCCCTTCTCTGTGTTGCTGAAATTACTGTCAACTGATTGGGTTTAACAATAATTGCTGGTTCATTCTGTCTAATGCCCCTAGACAGGAAAGCTTTGGTGGAGGGTTTAGTAGGATCTGTAGATAATGAGGATGGGAGGAGAGCTTGCCAGTAGCTATAAGCCAGTGTGACTCATAATACCTAAATTTGATGCTATTATATGAATATCATGAGCTGCACAGCCGTAGGGTTAAAGAGGTAATAATGATGGGTGCATTATTGCTGTAACATAGTACATGTTTGATGGTGATAGACAATTCCACACCCATGAAATACACCTTCCTGAGATGCAGTATGTGCAAAATGTTTGCCCAAAGCAGTGTTACCAACTTGGCCTGCCTGGGATTGCCCAAGAGTAGATATAAGTAAGTAAGTATGTACTTTATTGAACCGCCTGCAAACACACTGCAAAACATCAGATAAGAACAATCTAATAGTGTTCAATCACAAATAATCATAATATGCAATTACAAAACAGACGTCTTCGAAGCTGTGAGAGAGCAAGGATTAAGTAAGAAGAACGATCAGCAATAGAGTCATTTGAATAACATTTACATGATAAAACCACACTGGTTAATGCGTCAGCATGCGGCATCTCACGATTGTGCAAACGAGGATGGAGTGAGTGGTAACATTCAGTTAGTGAATCATAAGTGTTGTATTACATTAAATTACCTTTTGCTAAAATTAGTTTTAGCATATTGTGTTATTGTTGCGCCCATCATGTGTTAATTTGAATTGTCTGCAAATTTGCCATCTGGAGAACTTTGGAAATATCTTACTTGACAATTGTCTGACTTATTCTACAAATTTCCCAACACTGCACTTCTTGCAGTCTATGTCCAGGTCTTTCATTCAAACTGAAATCATTCCTCTTCCACAATCCTATATATACTGATTGCTGCTTTTCCTCCTACCTCTTGCACGGCTTGAGTTCTCTACACCAGCCACCATATCCAGCTGACTGTCTACCTGCCTGACCCTTGCATCCTGACCTGGAACCAAATCTGACCCTTCCTGGATCTTTACCTTCCTGTAGGAATTCTCCTCTTTGCACATTTATCTTATGTGCATTTGATCATTGATGTGATAGCTTGTTTGTTGAAGAGCCTCTATGATGCTACCAATTAGAGGTAGATATGTTTGCATGTAATTGTATATAATTGCCTGAGGTCATTTATAGGCCAGAGTCATATGTGTAATCATAGTCAGAGGCTTTGGGGAAACTGTATGCTGAGCTTGAGAAATAGCATAGAGAACATTGACCCAGCTAGGAAAATTTGAGTTAACGGTTGGGTCATGGTCACTTGGTCCATCACAGATGATGGCTGCCACTTGCCAAGCACAGCTAAAGACATCGACATGAGTGTTAATCCACAGACTCCATATTGAATTGAAAAAGACTGCATGTAGTTGATCAGTATTCAGTAGTTCAGTCAAAAAGAAGTCGACGTGCACAGTTAATTGAATGGTTGCGTGTTGTGATTCGGTCGTTTGATTGTGCGCTGAGACTGAAGATCGGTTAAAGCGAGTGAAACTTTGAGGTGATAGCTGGAAGTGAATGGAAGCTTTAAATCATGATGTTATATTCAGAGATTCAGAGAGAATAGATCTGTTTCTTATGTGTGGTTGATCAACAGCATTTGATCAACAAGTTTGTCAGAATCTGTGTATCCAGGGAAGCAGTGAAGCCATGAAGAAGAACTCTTGGTGAGACAATGGATTAGAGAATCAGCTCATTCATAAGAGTCTATTTCTACAGTCTTTCGACTCTATTTTAATTCAGAGTATGCATGCCATCTTATGACTCTGTCAGGCAGCACACTGCCTGTCGATCTTGCTTTGACTGTGTGCTTGTGAATGAGCTGGTTGCCACAAATTAGCTTTCTTTGGGCTTTGTGGAAATCTTGAGATTACGATCCATGGTAAATTTTCACACCCACTGCCACCAAATCCCCACCATCAAAACCTATTACGCCAGCCGGATTATAAAAATCTCTCAATCGTGATCTTCCATAGGAAAAATAATCCACCAGAAAAAATGCAGCATAATCAAGGAAGATGATCCCAAAAACATGCAGCATCAAATAGTAGGGGAAAAGAATCCACCAAAATACTTGCAATTATTGAGGAAACTCATGTTTTATGCACATCTGGGCCTCCCAAGTGCTGCGAAATCACATGCCATTTAGTCATGTTGGCAATTGAGACATTTTATCTTAATTAAGAATAAACACAGGGTTCCTGGTATCGACTTAATTGGCAACAGTTCCAGGTCCTGTACTAATTAACAGACGTAATTTGCATTTTCAGTCTCTTTGTTGAACAAATTTATCTAACAGCGTAATTGTCTTACTCATGCTTTGGCTTTTCATTGTTAGGCTTTCTTTATCACTTCCACGCTATTGGATTCGTCTATAACTCTATATGAAACGATTTTGGATGTAACCACTTGATGTTGTTTTAAAACTGGTATTACTCAGTGTATGTGAGAGTATTTGACAATGCTGATTGACACAATACAGACCAGAAGAACACGGATATATCACAGTTTAATGGGCTGTCTTGATTCTGCCCATTCAGTTGCAGTGGGTTAGCTCAAAGACCTCTGTATAATATAACAGGAGCCCCTGGTTAGTTGCAATGGGTGAGCTGCAGTCTGCCAGGATTTGAGATTATAACCAGCTGCCTTTCTAATACCCACCCAATTCAATAACCTGATGTTCTGTGTGGGAGGAGAAAATGTCCACCACATCCCAGCCCTGAGGGCACTGTTAGAATACTAGAAGGGCTTGCAGAAGAAAATTGCCAGATATAATGATATGCAAAATTAATTGGAAATTATGCATGAATTTGTCCTGATACTGGTAAACAAGGTGTGTTGATTAGGGTGGTTGACTATCAGTCCAGAGGTGAGGGTATTAAGATGCCTGCCAAATGATAACTCAAGATTTCCGTTCCCCTAGGGCCTGAACATTAGCAAAATGAGCCATAAAATTACCATAATGCATTCACCTGTATGCTGTTGATGGAAGGAGCAGATAGGGAGGGAAATTACTGGCCACCCAACCTCAAATATAGTCACTAACATTACATGCTTATGGCAGCCTTTCAGCATGTAGGCTACTTTAAAAACAATAGATCCTCTTCATTTGAAATTTTTTTTCTTGATATTGTCTGACTGCTCTGTCATACATCAGTTTGCCAATTGAGAGGAACAGATATGTGTGGTGGATATATTGCCCAATGTGCAGACCTGCACCGAAGGATATGATATATAATCATGATAATTTGTCCAATGAGGTACATGAGATAATGATGTGGGTGCTGATGATGATGATGACTATCATGATGATAAGCTGTAATGATAATTGGTGATAAATTGTGGAGTCTGTCAAGCTGAATTTATCAAACAGATGACAGTTATTACAGGACAGGAAAAATATGAATATGACAGTTGTACAGAAAAAGCCAATGGCATATGGCACGTACCTCATTGGACAAAAATTGTTTAGCAGAAGTGTGGATGTGTATTAGAGGGTGTTTAGAATGTGTTTTATTTATTAAACAATAATGATTGCCAGAAAACGTGAGTCTGCCTGTAATAAAAAAATTTGCTAAATTTGTCATGCATCTGCTTGGCTCTTTGCATTAATATCGATAGAAGGGGATGTGTATGAATTTTCTAAGTGCTTTTAGTGTAGAATCATGTGAATATAATATAGGTAATAAGATATAATATAGATGATAAGCTGATCCTTGTCTTATTTTTTCAAGGTGCTCTGTGTGCATTCGCATCTGGCATCTTTCATTCAGTCTTGTATGCTACAGATTTCATGATATATATATAGACCACCAGAACCAAAGTCTTATACTTTATGGGATTTACGTCACATTGTTTTATTCATATTATGTTACCTATGACATGGAAAAGTGCTGTTTTTTAAATACTAATGAAAAGCTGTGAGCTAAGCAAATTTAGAAATTCATACATCTTACAAGTATTTAAACCACAATAATTATGACCAGAAATAAAAGCTGAAAGATCATATGTCAAAAGTCATGATGCAATTTCAGATGTAAAGCAAAGTTGATAATTAGGCTAGACTCTGGAAGGCTGTACAAAAGCCAAGAAACAGTGAAAATACCTTTATGAGATACTTAAAACAAGAAACTTAAAACAAGAAACTTAAAACAAGAAACTTGAAACAAGATACTTCTTAAAACAAGAAGCTTAAAACAAGAAACTTAAAACAAGAAACTTGAAACAAGATAGTTAAAACAAGATACTTAAAGCAAGATACTTAAACAGGCTGTATTAAATGTATAGATACAAACAGATAAATATGTGCAACATGCATAACATGAAATAAAAAGTTTCTCAGGCTGGGTAAAACCAGTGAAACGATTTTTTCTGTTCCCTTGTGATCAACATGTGATGTATCCTTTGATGTAAATGAAGTCACGGATATAATTTGCCTCATTAGGTCCTGTATTTTGACATTATCAACAGTGTTGGCAAAAGGCTATGCATTGAATTTCTTGTTTTTATTTATATGTGATTGTTATATCCAAGTACATATAATAATAATTAGTTAAACATTTGAAAGGTATTTTCCTAATTTTACTTACTGGGTAGGTTGAATTGTGTACTGTGCCGGTATAGTAGTGTTTTTATGTCATAAAGACACTGTTTAACCCTTTAACGATGAGCATGTACTAAAAGTGACTGGGTAACCAATGCAGCTCATCGTTAAAGTGTTAATAGTAAAAACAAGGAATGAACAGGAATGAATACAGGTATTATAATAAATGAGCAACAGAACAATGAAAGACTGATAGTGTCATTCAAAATGTTTTCTCTGATATGACCTGTTTTATTGTTTTGATAAGAGTGAATAAATTGTCTGGCTGTACTTGGTTTGGAAGTTTTACATTCTAAGGGGACTTTGCCTGTGCTTTATTAGCCCTTTAATGATGAGACTGTAGTATATAAGTGACTGGGAAACCAGTGCAGCTTGTCGTTAAAGTGTTAAGTCAAGGTCTAAAGAAGCACAATAGTAGGAAGCAACTACACAAGGCCCAGAGACACTCATACACAAACTGTGGTAAAAAAAGTACAGGGTTGAAGAGACCGTTTTGGTTAAGGAAGTTTAATATTCTAAGGCTGATCTTGCCTTTGCTTTGTTAAGTCGTGGTCTAAAGAAATGTGCTAGTAGGAACAAACTATACAATTTCACTGGCTTGTCATGTAAATTATGGTAAAAAAGTACAGGATTGAAGAAACTACGTCATAAAACTTCCCATTCGTGACTCAAAAGATCCCAATGAAACCGAAGAGTAGCAGAGGTACTCATCACACTTTCTTCCTCCACCTGTCATCCGTCTGTCTGTCTGTCTGTCTCTCTGCCTCACTATCTCTCTTTCTGTTTACTCTTCTGTGGGCTTGACATTGCACAAGCACTGGGAAGAGACTTGGGCTGTAGTTGCCTAAAGTCCAAGGGAAATAAAAGTAACCAGGCAGTTTTCAAGTGCTGTCAGATTTCAAACAGCGCTGGCCTGTGCTTGCTCTTGTGTACTTTATGGATGACCCTTGGGATTGAGTGTTTTTCTGATACAGTGAAGCAGGAGGAGGCAGTGGGTGGTGAGTGCAGCTTTGGGTTGGGTGACTCCTGAGTTGGGGGAAAATTACTCAGAAAGGATCACCTGACCTGGAAGGTAATTGCTCTCTGTTCTGTGTGTGTGACTGGGAAAAACTGTGTATGATTCAGGAACAGCCAAAGACCTCTTGCTCAGTCCTTTGTCTCTCTGTTTGTTTGCATATCTCAGTGTGTGCCTTTAACTCTTGTCTGTCCCTTTTTCACTCACTGTATTTCCCTACTATGCTTCTTCCCTTGTCTTTGCTTATCTCCTTGTGCTATGTCTCACTCTCTGTCTCTGTCTGTCTCTGTCTGTGTGTCTCTGTCTCTGTCTGTCTCTGTCTGTCTGTCTGTCATTCTCTGTCTGCCTGTCTGTGTCTCTGTCTGTCTGTGTCTCTCTGTCTCTCTCTGTCTGTCTGTCTGTCTGTCTGTCTCTCTCTCTGCTTCTCTCTGTCTCTCTCTCCGTCTCTCTCTCTGTGTCTCTCTGTCTCCTTCTGTCTCTCCCTCCCTCCTTTACTGGCTTCATTTCTTTTGTGTGTGTGTGTAGTGATTTAATGTTTGTCATTCTTTGTATGGCTTCCTTTGTTTTCCTTTTCCCTCCTGCATTTTCTTTTCCTCTTTCTATTTACAAATGGCTCTGTCTCTGTCTTGTTGGGTGTATGTAAGTGCACTGTGGGTGTGTTGTGTGTGGGTGGTGTGTGATTGCATGTGCTGTATTTATGAATGATTTATAGCTTAGAGAGCTGTAATGCCAATCATCTTCGCTATGGCAAACTTGTTAAATAAACCTATAAACCGTAGAGAGCTATACATGTATTGTAATGTCATTATCACCTGGTCACAGGTTCCTTATGCAACACAGTGTAATCTCATTGGTTCCCCAATCTTGCATAATGCTATGAACTTTTTCTACTTTATATGCCTCTATTTTGCAAACAGTTGAAGAGACCATGCTGTTCGATTATGGTCTTATGTAGTCGGGTCTGAAGAGTTTTCTTGCAGAGGTGCTATATAAATAGGCAGTTACAATTACAATAATTGCTCTTCTGTTGCTGTCTTTGTTGTTTGAATTCTCTCATATTGTTGCATTCTGTGTGGCTGTGTGATTTTTATTCCTATCCAAAAACTGTCTTAAGTGTCTGTTTCCTGTGTTTTGTTTATGGTTAAAATGTTGTTGCTGTCTTTGTGAAAGTCAGGACATCTGCTGTCTGCCTATCTATCTTCTTTCCAATTATTGTCAGCATCCTGGGTTGCTGAATCTTGTTCAGTAACTTGCTATATGAGTATGCAGGTATATATATATATATATATTATATATATAATTATATATATATAATTATATATATATATATTATATATGAATATGTATGTATATGTATTTATGTATATGTATGCGTGCTTGTATATCCATATGCATGAATTTAGGTACTTTGTGTGAATGTATCATGTGTGTGTTTTTGTATTTTTGTGAGTGATGAGCTGTTAGCAATGTGATTCTTTTGTTTGTGTATTTGTCTAATTGGAAGTCTTGTGATCTATCATAACTAAAGACTTGGAATGTAATGATGATCTTTGTTCCCCTGCCCTTAAGGCTCACTGACTGTCTGCCTGTATTCCACTTGGGGTTGAGGACCATATTAAAGCAGCCAACACCCATATATCCATGACTGCATAATATTTACTTGTATGTAACAGTTTACTTGCCTGCCTCTGGGTGAATGGCTAATGAGTGTTTGTTTGTGTTTGTGTCTATGCCTGTGTTCTACTCCTCCACACATATTTAATCCTTGCATCCCTCCTGTGAGTGTCTGAATTATTGCTGAGTATGGTAAGGTCAACGTTAACGGCCTCAGCAGCCACAAGATGTCCTGTTAAAAGACTGGAAAAGTTCTCTGAATGTCTGCTGGCTCTGGCTTATTTACTAGAAACTGGGTGACTAAGGAAATAAATGAATAAGTACTGGAAGCAACCTGGGTAATCGTAATCGTAATTGTAAATTTATATAGCGCCACTTCAAGAAATACTCCTCAGAGGCGCTCCCGACCTGACAACACCAAACCACGATCGAAAAGAATGGTTTTCAAACGCCTGCGGAAAAGGGGCAAGGAAAGACCAAGAAGCTCATTACGCAGGTTGCTAGGCAACCTATTCCAGAGAGATGGACCGACCACAGCAAAGCTCTTATGAAGCACCATGGAAGTTCGAGCCACAGGGACAACCAGGTCGCCTTGGGTGGCAGAGCGAAGGAACCTACGACCTGGTATAGAAAGCACTGGCACACAAAGCTCCTTAAGATAGACTGGGGCTTGACCTGCAAGACAATTGCGCATAAGCATAAGAATCTTAAACTCAATGCGTTTTTGCATTGGCAGCCATTGGTAAATGCATCTGGCCAATTGAAGTGATATAGGAACAGTGTTGTGTGATATGCATCTTGCTGGTGTATAATTGTCAAGGCAAGACACTGGTGCATGTTAAGGTCTCCCATGCTTTACTGTGTAGTATTTATTTACCTGATATGTTATGATCCTCATGAAGGCAGACATTTTATTGACAATTATTTCATATGCCTGATATTTCTTACTAGTGTTTGGTTTATAGAACACAGAATATATTATATTAAACCTGCTATAAGCCTATAACTTCTCTTGTTAATTTCGCACTTGGAAAGCATAGGCTGCTATTGCTTGCCGATAAGAGGTAGGTGTAAGGAAGGCATTTGAACCCAATGGCCTCGATCTCACAATCTTAGGGATGAGAAAACGGCCTGATGCATGAAAGTACTGTAAAGAATGGGAATTGGCAAATGATGACTGTGAAAGGCTGTTACACCCAGGTGACCTGGGCATTTGGATTCAAGCTTCCAGTGCTTCAGGATTAACCTAGGATAAAATTACCATTAAATTGTTTTTATTTTGTGAATCTTAATGTGCAATTGAGAGAAGCACTGCACTTGACAAATGATGATGATGATGATGATGATGATGATGATGATGATGATGATGATGATGATGATGATGATGATGATGATGATGATGATGATGATGATGATGATGATGATGATGATGATGATGATGATGATGATGATGATGATGATGATGATGATGATGATGATGATGATGATGATGATGATGATGATGATGATGATGATGATGATGATGATGATGATGATGATGATGACGGTTGATGACGGTTGATGACGGTTGATGACGGTTGATGACGGCGGATGATGACGGCGGTTGATGACGGCGGTTGATGACGGCGGTTGATGACGACGGTTGATGACGACGGTTGATGACGACGGTTGATGACGACGGTTGATGACGACGGTTGATGATGATTATGGTTTATGATGGTGATGATGATGAATTACCATTATGCTGGTAGTGATTGAGGTTATGATAATGATGTTGATGACAGTTGTTTTATTGCCACTGATTGGAGAGGATAAAGATGACCACAATCTGGCTAAATGACGATAAGGACGAGAATGGTGTGGTGACAATATTGGTGACAGCAGCATTCACTGCATTGCGATGATGGAATACTGTTTAAGTAGTAGTAGCAGTTTCAGTTTAACGATACTGTGTGATAACAAAGATCATTAGCATAGCCCTCCTCCTTTATCCAACGTTGGGACTGGCACTGCCAGAGTACGAGCAGTGGCGGAGTTTACTGTTTAAAATAATTATGTGTGTTGTTATATTCTTTCAACTGTGCTAGGTGGAAGGATGAATGGATGTATGAATAGATGATGAATGGAAATGGGTAGCCTTTAGGTGGAAGGATGAATGGATGTATGAATGGATGATGAATGGAAATGGGTAGCCTTTAGGTGGAAGGATGAATGGATGATGAATGGAAATGGGTAGCCTTTAGGTCACTGTTTCCAACTGGGATTCCTCATGACCATATAGGCTTCCACGGACTAACTTCCTGGTTTGTGCAAGAAATCATTAAGTGATGATTTCTTGCACAAGTAATAAATAATATATCATGGAATTTTGAATGATTGAATAGCAAATAAATTATTAACACTGTGCAATCTCAACAAAAGCAGTGAACATCTTACTGCAGTTTTCAATTTCTTACCTCTGTGAATAAGCTTTCTCATAACTGATGGACATTAAGTGCAAGTAAATAGATTGTCTGTGAGGGAGTGCATTTGTAAAAATATTTTGGCTAAGAATTCCAAATATCATGTGCAAATTGAAATAAGTCCAGATATATAGTGCATTGAACTCAGTTTTATATTGACTTTTGGTGTATAGTCCTGTCTTATTTTGCAAGTACTTGATTTGCGCTTTTGCTATTAACTTCTTCTGACCTGCAAATGATTTATAGGTAGGAGTTATGTGGAAACAAGCTAGAGAAACGCTGCTGTAAATGATGGACTAACAATAGATTGATTGCATGTCTGATTGTTCAGCAGTTTTCAGTTCCTAATAAACCTTTTCAGCTCAGTTTACACCTCAGAATTTGGTTAAAACGTGGATTTAAGATTGAGGTTTATTGTAGAAAGGTGCAATTCAGCTCATTCTTCAGATCATTCCAACCAAGACCTTTGATAATTAATTGAAAACTTGATTATAGTCTGCATTCTGTGCCACATTCTCCTCATCTTGATCTGTGTGTCTGGCTCACCTTGTCACCTTGTGCTGTCAGTTCTTGGAACTTTAGCGACCTTCATGATCAAGCCTCTCCATTTCCTTCTGTCCGCCGTCGCATCTCTCAGTTCTGCCAAATTCATTCCAGTTGTTTCATGTATCTCGTCCATCCACTTTTTCCTTGGTCGTCCTTGTTTTCTCCTTCCCTCTCCATATGCTAACATCATTTCCTTTTATGTGTCTGGCTAGTAATTTCAAAAACACCGCGTGAGGATAGTGTTACACAAAGCTGTTATTCAGAACCCTGACATCTCTCTCTGTACATGGTGTCCATCTTTTAACTTGTGAAGTAGAATGTTTTTGTCCAACCGAAGGGGGTTAGGTGCCCAGCTGCTTTTGGGCTGATCTGTTGCAGTCAGTGCCTGAATATTCTATTCCTTATTGGATCAGTATTTCCAAGGGTATTAGCAGAGCCGTTTTAAGGAATTTGGGGGCCCTAGGCACAACCCCTAACCTTAAGCGTAATCCGATTTCCACCTCAATCTCTCAGTCTCAGATATATTGCATTAATGCATTGCATGTGAATAAATTATGTGACATTTTGTTAAATTTATTGATATATTAGGTCTGGTACTAAACTGCTAACACTATGGGCGTCGGCAGAAATTTTTAGGGGAAACATTTTTAAGGAGGCAAAGTTTTGAATTGTTGGCACGAGGACTAACAAAGGTGCCGAAAGCAACCTATCACGTCACATCAGTGCTCGCTCCCGCGATTAGGGGTCTGGCGCGGATCCCAACCGCTGCTAGCACTTTTGCAAGCATTTGACATTATATGGATCCTGTTTTTAGCGTTCTAGGATCCGTTTTCAGCTATATCTGAACGTTTATTTCAAAAACAAAACTGTTAAAAGTTTCAATGTTTTTTATATATTTTTAATTTTTCAGGTTTATCTTGACTAGTTTGGATAAAAAATTAAACAGTCGAAAAATCATAGCCATTCATTGTTAAAAACTAAGATCATAATTTTTTTACATATTTGCAAAATCCAGGGGCAAATGCCCCTCCGGACGCCCATGGCTAACACAGCAATCTTTGTAGGCCTACTACAAGAGTACATTAGAAATTTAGTTTAACATACGTTAAAGTTCTTATTGTTAAAAATGGCAAATCGGTGATAGCCTAACAAACAATCACAATCTGCATAATAGAAACTATCAGAATAACTTAACGTTAATATATTCGATGTGGAAATGAAGTTTTAGACTTTGTTAGCTGAAATAAGTTTGCCAAGTTCACTACCGAGTAGGCGAGTACCACCACGACGACATCTAGCTTACTATCTGTGAGAAATTTGATTACGCTTTGTTATAATTTAACACTTTAGAATTTAGAAACAATTTAGAAAATGACTAGATTAGCCTATAGGACCGAGAGAGATTTCATATTAAATATTCTTCATTATTATTAACTTACCAAGACATAAAAATTCTTTGATGGCGTTATTAGCGTTGTAGAAAGCAGACGAATGAAAGCAAAAAATATAGGCTATAAATAAGCTGTGCGGACATTGTGCAACATGCTTTAAAATTATTGATTTCTTTCAGTCTAACTTCTAGCGTTCTGTGCAGACTGCACTTATTACCAATAATTATATTTGGCTAAAAAAAACTATACATGTTTAAAGACTGTTATTGATCTAACTTTGCAGAATTGTTGGAACTTATAATATTGTTGAGTAGGCCTAATATTATCGTATTGTTATTAGCCTACATGGTCGCGATGTAGTTTTGTTTTTGGGTCGCCGCGGGGCCCCCTGTTGCGCGGGGCCCTAGGCACGTGCCTCGCGTGCCTAGGCCTTAAAACGGCACTGGGTATTAGGAATCCTTTGTTTCACTTTGCCATTGATTATTGTGTCACAGTCTGGCCTGCATTAGTCTGTCCAACTCCTGGTGTCATCCACCATGTGTTCCATATGGTTTCCAGCCTTAACATGTTCAACAGCACTTCACTTGAGGACCATTGTACATGGGGACCTGTATAATAATTATCCAGAGGTCCTTGCATTGTAGGATTGGCTGTTTCCAAAGGAGGCTAGTAGGTCAATTTATAGCAGGTGGTACAGTTCATCTTATTTGAATAGATTATAAAATAATTAGCATGGTGGTACTCCCCTTAGCCATAGAGTCTAGATACATTAATGTATCTAGCATATGGGAAAATGCCAGCAGCTGCTTTGGATGCCCTTCTGTCAGTGTTAATCTGTTTGTGACTGTGTGTCAGTCCTTGTGTGTCAGTCTGGCTCTCCATGTCTTTCTGGGTCAGCCTCTATACTGAGTGACTGAGTCCTTGTGTTAGTATAGTAGCCCAGTTACCTCAAAATGCCATTTGTTTATCTCCTACCTTTCCCTACCTACCGGTATTTGGTCTTATCTGCAGTATTCTTCCATTAGATTGTAAAAGTGTGTGTCTCTTTAATCATCTGCATTGATTGGTCAAAGCTTACATCTCCTGATGTCACTGAAAATCCCAATTACACCTTAGGTGCCATTTCAAAGACCACCTTATGAGGTCGTTTTACAATGAATTTTTGTGTAGCTGAAGTAGTTTTGGATCCATTTTCAAAACATGAATTATATCAGAATTTCAAAAGCATGTTATAACAAAATTTAGTTATGTTCATTTATTGAGAGAGGCAACTCTGATTGGCACCACAATCAGGTACAATTTCATAGAATTTAGAGAAATAATAGGTGTTTTGTTTTACTCATCGCACAGTTTACCATAATGTTAGAAAAAGAGGTGAACATTGTGTTTTGTGTTACAGCGAAGCATGCTATTGTAAGATTGCTGGGGAATAGCTAATAAGTAAGAAGGAGACACTCTATTAGATTATATTACATCCCAGTCTTATACCTAACGTCCCTTCTATGTCCAAATACCTGTAACCATTAGCATAACCCTACCAAATTTTGTATGTGCTCCAGTATGTGTCTTTGCTTCTCTTTTCTACCTAGGATTCATGCCTGCTGAGTCAGGTTGCCCTATTATTATATAGTGAATCCTTTGTCTGGTCTTATCGTCTGGATTCCTACAGGATATATTCCCACTTTACTCAGATTCTTAATTATGGGTTAGTACGGCAGTGCTGCCACAGTCAGTACTCAAGGCTGATGTTTCTAGTTCTCATTATTAATGTATGTGGTCTACTTCTACATCTAACCTACATTATCATGCAGTCCATTGCCATAGCTTCTATAGTGCTTTATGGCTTATGCCTGTCTCATATTATGAGGAGTCTCCTGTGCATAACTTTCTTCACTTCACTGGTCACTTTTGCTCTTATCTGCTCATGCCTTTCACTTCATTTCATGTATTATTCAATTAATTTCCATAACATATTCGTATGAACCACGATTTTATTATTATGTTGACATTTTACCATTTGAGGACTTTCAGTTGACTGTTGTTGCTGTACAATCCTAGAGAATTATTTTGGTTTTAGACAGATTTGTGCCCCGCTGTTACACTGCTCAAGTAAATGGCCAACTCGTTACTTTGTGCTCTTGATTTCAGCGACTTTTCTACCTTTGTCAAGCAAATCATTGTGAAGCTCCTATGTTGTAGCAAAGAGCATATTTGCTGAACAGTTAATTTTAATATTAGGTTCGTTAATCTGTAGTCTTAGTTAATAGTAAGACCTACACAGCTTAACTTCCTCTTGACATGTATTTTCATATTTTTTGTAACAGACTGAAGACCAGCTGAGAGACTACGGGAGTCACTGAAGTGAGCGGGCGTAAACGCCCTCCTCCAGTGGGAGTCATTTCTACTTGCTCAACAAAATGCGCATCATTTCGGTTTGCACTGATGCAGCTAGGAACAGTGAAAGTGAAGGAAGCTGTTCAACCGACCAGGATTACTTAACGTCAAGTAAGTCTGCTGCAAATGTATATGTTATATGGCACTTTTGGTTAATTCCATATACATTTATGGTATATATGTATGTATGTTTGTATTTATCAGGATGTTTATTTGGCACCTTTTAAAGTATTTGTCAAGAGCTGTCCAGAACAAAATATCGAGCAGTTGTGAAAATTGAAGCTGGAGTGTAGCTGAAGCTGTTTCTTGTGCATCTGCCAAAACAGTTTGGATTTGCAGTGTTTTGGTTATCAACAGTTTTTGCAGAACGATCAGATTACTACTTTTGGATTTGAACCAAGAAATGCTCCCAAGTTTTTGAGCAGACTTTCAGTAGCTGACATACAAAATTTATGAGTGTCATTATTCTCACTGCAGTTACTAGCACATAAAATATTCAAACATGCCTGTGGCATATCCTTAACAGACTTGTTTTTTACGAATGAGGAAAAACGGTAATTCAGTTTTAACTACTTGGTTGACGAGTTTGGTGTCCTGTTTAAATCTCTGTTTGTAACACTTTTGATTCACTGCCAAAAGTGAGTTGCAGCCGGTTTACATTTGTTACAGTAATTGTCACACTGAAGTATGTTCATAAAATTAGCTCTGAAGTTGTCTACATTCTGTCCTAATTTATGGGCATGTTTGGTTTTGCTTTGTTAATGACTTTTTGCTGGACTTTAATTTTTTAGGAGACACAACGCTCGAAAATCTCAATGTGTTCGACAACTTACAGGACAAGAAATGTGAGAAATATCTGACTGTTGTGGTCAATCCAAACAGGTTTGTCATGCTGTTTATATGACTGATTGACTGACTTACAAGTTGTATACTCAAAAGCACACCTACACACACGCACGCACACACACTTATATGGATGCTTGAGTTTTATCATCCATATTTCAATTAATCTAACTTCACTTTTCTTATCATCTAATCCAGTGTCACGTATGGGTAATGTAAAATGCAGTAAGTAATTAGCCACTCTATCCCTAACCCCTATTTATGCACAAGTTGTCATTTAAGGGTAACGTTTTAAAAGAACTTCTGAAAGGATACACTGAACAGTTGGCACATCTCAAGTACTGAGCTTAATGACTACTGACACTAAGTCAACCAGGTTCTTTGAGAGGTTCTTAAAAGCAGCTTGTTGCATATTTTTCAAAAACTTGATGAGATACCCAACTCCCTGAACACATAACTTTTATCAGAATGAACAGTGTAAGAGAATCTACTTTTCTAACTAGGTATTGCTTTTGGGTCACAGGATAATGCATTCTGCAGAAGGCTAAACCAAAGTCTTAGAAGCCTAGACACAAAATCTGTGGTAGAGATTTTGTCTTTTCTCTCGTGGGTTCCAGTGCAGGGGTTTATGAAATGTTGATCATAACAATCCGTTTAGAGACTGTATTTTTTTACATAGGTTTCAACGCAGAGGTATACGAAATATTGATCGTAATGATCGGTCGATCAATGGTTCCACTTCCGGGAACACAGTACGATCTGTAACTGGGAACACGATTAGATCATGGCAATCGTGTGATGACAACAAATCAATTCCAGATACGACGAAGAGTTGCTCGTCAAGTATCACGAGTCGCAGTAGTAAGACGAAAAGACTGCAACGGAAGCTAGTCAGAGGTAGTAGCACAGTTTTCCATGCTCATCAAACATTTTAAGAAGTTCAGTCATCATTATTATAGTTTTCTACTTGAGACGAAGAGCTGCTTGTGCAAATGATCAGATCAAGTGATCATCATTATATATGAGTGGCACAACATACACTGAAGTCGTATATGTAGTAGACTTAGTGTATCGCTTAAATTGTGATATGCCTTCATTTAACTGAGTGGTATATCATTTAACTTTTGAGGTTTGTTGGAAGTGTGTATAAACTTTATTTTGCACAAGGCAGAGACAAGAACAGAAGTACTTTTAAACTAAGCTAGTATTTATAACATAAATTTTTTTAAATATTATGCTTGAAGGTTGTACAACGCAAAGCTCATAGAGAACAGATAAGACTGTGATTATCGTCTTGTTTTACAGTATTGCATTTAACGGACCTTTTCAGTTTGATGCTCATTCTTAGTTATACAGTTACAAGGCTGCCCCATTTCCAGTGTTTTAACCATGCCTCTGCTATGTCACTATCAACATTATATACCAAACTGTGCATCTGTGAAATGTACAGTACAATTCATCCTAAACAGAATTCTTAACCAGAAAACTTTTGTTTACAGACTTTAAAGTGCCACTTGAGCTGCTGTAGGCAACAGTATTTACTGGTTCAAATATTTATTAAGGATCATTAAAAAGTATATAATTATATTTATATTTGTTGTATTGAATTTCAGGGCTGTGCTTGGCAGGATGGATTGTCTGCTGTCCTTGTTGGGCTGTTGGTTTCATACTGAGGGAGCCACCTGAGACGGAGGCTGACCTGGCAGCTGACCCTTGCTGGCCTTGCTCCAGCTGAAGCCAGTTGTTCAACTGCCCTGGGAAATAACAGAGGACTTGGATGTCAGGATTATAAATGAAAGTGGTTGCCATGTTCTGAACACATGAACACCTTTCTGGCATTTGATTTCCATTTGGTTTTGAGATTTAATCTGTTAAATTAACCTTTTGACCTTTGAAATTAGTAAGCTGGTTTGATCCTCGGTTTATATTACTATTTCTCAGGGATAAACAATTTTTCTGTTGGGGAGTGGTTGGTTATTGGACCCTTGCCTGCAGCTTTGGTAAGGGGTATTATTGAAACAGGGAGCAAGAGGGTATGGTAAAAGTGGTGCACGCACATGGAGGAGCTTGCTAAAAAAGAGCAGCTGCAATATCTTGTTAGGGTAATGATGTAAACATTTGTTAGTTTACTGTAAATAGAGAGGGAAATATGCTTAAACAAGAGTGAAAAATGCTACAGAAAAGGCATTAATAAGTTCAAGATACAAATCTGAGATATATGTGACTTTAAGATTACTCTTGCAGACTGCAGAGACTGCAGTTTTTGTTCTGGAAAAGAAAATCCTGTGATTGAAAATTATTGGATCTAAAGGCAGAACTGCGAAGAGAAGAAGACAGTTCTCATTTCATTTTAAAGTGCCTGCTAAGCCAACTGCTTACATGTCAGCTCTCGATTATTATTCCTTGTTCATGTGATGGAAGGAAATTGTGTAAACTTGCTGAACCTTATATGGTATTTGTAACAAATAGCTCTGCTATTATCATATAATTTATCTGCTCAGATAAATTATGTGATGAGGGTTATTCACTAAAGACAGTTGCTTTCTCATTTTTATAGGTTCTTTGTGTCTTTGATAAATAGGTTTTTGTTTTGTTTACTTTGAAACCGCGAATGTATTTGCTCGAAAATGTAGCTTAGCTTACAGAGCACCATGTTCAGGAAGTGATGGTTAGAGGAGGCCTGACAGTGTTTCATGTGTTTTGTGTTTATTGTTGTATTGAGTCATTTTTTACAGAGGCATGCTTCGTAGGCTGTTTTCATTGTTAGAAAGTGTTTTATTGAAATAATGGTGACTGTGTAGAACTGTATGCATGTGCTCAATGTTGAGGACAATATCCAAGGTACAGGCTATGCAACCCTTCACAGTCGACGCAGGGTTTGAATCCTTCACCAGAAGGCACCAGTGTTACCACTTTGGCATTAGTAATGAGACGAACAACTTCCAGATGCAGCAGTGTCATATGTTGTACATACGAAAGTCCAAGTGGGAATTATGCAAGCCCACAAGGGAATATTGCTATATGGGCTTTATATGTCGTACATGATTCTGCTGTTTGGGTTATCCTAAATTATAGCATTTGACAAAAATGATGCTGGGTAAAAATACATCCGGCTAAAAATTCTTGAGAAGATGGTTAGTTGGACTTTTCGTATGTACCACGACGATGTGTCCTACTGCTGTGAAAGTTTGGATTGAAGTACCTAATTGTGCTGTGATGTTCTGCCCAACAGACGAGTGGTGTAAATCCTTGGGACAGTTGACTTTGCGCGTGACTGCGTGGTGCTTTGAAACATGACCGTATGTTAACTGTTGGCTATTTGTGTTGTGATACTTTATGGCAATCTTGTCTCCAAAATTTATGTCTCTGTTTACAAGTCTGTATTTTGTAGAATTTCCTTTAGGTCTGTGAAGTCTCTTGGCAGAAACAAATTCAACATAGGGTATACATTCATTGTAATCGTTTTTAATGTTCCCTGTTAGAATAACTAATTTTATAAATTTTAAGAAAAACATTGAAAAGTAGGTAAACAGCTGCAGCTCAGCACTTGTCTGTCCAGGCTCTGACATTTATATAGCACCAGGCTACACTGTCACAGACATTTCTACTGTGGGTCTGGGACTTGTTCCTCATAGTATTCTATCTATTTTGGATTTGTTTAACTAATTACTGACCAATTTTCTAAGGCAATAAATTCTGTAAATTAGGCTAAGTTACACAGTTCCTGAAGGATTTTGAGACTTTGATTTCTGTGACGGCATCTGAAGTACCATTTTCTTAATTCTTTGTTGTTTCCTTGTTGCTTTGTTATTTTGCAATGATTTATTCTGGAATGGACATTTAGTTTTATTAATGTTATTTATAAGGATTATTGTTTGTCTATGTTACAAAACAGTTGTGCCTGCTTGTATGTCGTTGCAGTTTTTGCATATACACGTGTATTAAAGAATGAACCACATTTGTATGTTTCAATTAGTTTTGCCAGCAACTCCAATACATTTTGAACGACAGAAACTTTTCAAATTGGGGTTTGCCTACAAAGTACCTCCCATCCCCTCTGCACAGAGGGGATGGGAGGGGTCACCCAAATGCGAACGAGGGGAGGGGTTTGCTATATGTAAATTTTACAGTTATTCCATATAACCTGTGCCTTAAACACCCAACTTCGGTTACCAGCAGTATTGACTACCTTGGTTTTGATTAGTGCCTGTTTTGGAGGAGGCCAGAATATCAAAGGTCAGGGTATCACTTAGCACAGTTTGTAGTGCAAGATCAACAGGGGAGACTAATCTAGGTCTTGGTATTCTGTTGGCATGCAGACGTCCCCAAATGGGATGAGGGAGGGTATTGCAATATCCAAAGTACGTCCTTATTTGCGGAAGTCCTTTAGAGATGACCCCTCCTTAGGCCCTTACCTGTTAAACTCTCAGTTCAAGTTGCTTTTGAACTTAGACTTTAGGTCATAATTCACAAATGAACTCCTGATTTTCTTTTAAGTATTATTTTCTTTAGTCTAGATAACACTTGGGGTGCTTAAAATGTCTCAAGGTGATAAAATGACATGACATGAAACAGTCGATCATCATAAGCTGGAGCGCACAGGTGGAACCCCTTACCAGACAATCACTAGGTAAGGACCTTGAGCAAGTCATTAACACACAAGTGCTTGGTACCATCAATTGATGCCTTGTCATTCGTTAGCATCTGGGGCTATATTATGCATGAAATAATTATTATTAATCATTAAAAGTATACAGTTCAAAGGCAATCAAGTTCTGCAACATGAGGTATAGTTTAGACATCCATAAAATCTTTGCAAAGTATAAAGTGTATGGCTAGAAACTAATACCAACTTCACATTATGCACTTCTTTCATTAATATCGTGATTCTGCTAATAGACAGTTTGAAATTATGACCTGAAGGTTAAAAAACACGAGTTTGTTATAGACTGGTAATAAGCTTAGTCTAAATGTTGCATTGTGGAATATCTGCAAAGTATAATATTCCTATAATATTTTCACATGATGCAATGTTTAATAGTCATTGTTGCCCTAATTTCCACCTGGTAAAAATTTCACAATAATAATTATACTCTGAAGTTATCCCAAAAATGATGGAACAAGTTCACAAGATGATAAGGAAGATGATGTAACTGTTGCATTATGCATAATTTTTGACAAATCAATTTTATGATGGCATTAGCTGCTGCAAAATGGTCAGTTTTGATCAAACGACCTGAGGTACTCGAGCACTGCAAGGTAGCAAAAGGAATAATGATCCTAAAACAAACACAAACATTTCACATAATTCCAGTTGATCAGGTTAATGTCTGGTGACACTAAGCAACCCACCAAAAACTGTTTAGAACTATGTGGCAGCGCAATGTTGTTAACACACGGTGCAATGAAGTTTAGCAACACTGAAGACAGTTAGTACGTGGATGGTGTTTTGTGGGATACTATGCCATGAATGCCAATTCCAACTGGTGGCCACTCACCCTTCTTGGTGCCTCGGACTCGGACTGCTACAATACAATACAGTACAGTACCCACCATCCTTTTGAGGTTGGTACATGAATGCCAGTGCCAACTAGAGGTTAGAAGAGGTTGTTGGTTTGCTGAAGAAAATTAAGTTTCAATCAAATATGCTGGATTGGATCCACAATTTTACGGCAGCTTATGACAGCATAGGCTGTTGCCGCCGACAAAGATTATTTTTGGCATATTACAGCTCTTGTCAAATATGCTGATTAGAGAACAAGATGTAGTTGCAAGTGCTTATTTATATAGCACCTCTTCAAGATGCTGCTGACCTGATTACACGAGATCACACTATGTCAAATAAGTGCACAAAAAGTGCAAATATTCTTATATTAATATTCGCTAAAGACATTACTGTGTTCACCTCACATGCTAATTTGGTGCATTATCTGTAATGGCATTGAAAGTTGATGAGACTCTCAAAATGGTTTAATTCAAACACTTGATCTAGCTGTAAATGTGGTCTTTGGCATAAAGTTTCTTTTTATTAAAGGTTAAGTTTGGCATAATAGGAGCCTCCTACAAAGAACAACCTTCTATTTTGGTATGTGCTATGAAAATTCAGAATTTCACATGACTTAAATCATGGCTTACCATAATTTAAGGGTTTCCTTTGCACTGAAAGCATAAAGGAAAGGAAACCTATTGCTCAAATATCACCATAGGAGAGAACAGCTAAAAGTATGCCTGGACATCTTACAGAAAATTGGATCACTGCTTTACCTGTGTTTGGACAATGGCATGTCGCTGAATTAGAAGCAACTTGACAGTTTGGAAAATGTTGACGACTCCCTCATAACGGATGTGTTCAAGAACAATGCTGAGTGCCACAAAAACTCCAGTTCGACCGACTCCAGTGCTACAGTGCACCGTGATTGGTCCATCCTGACCGAACTGCTCTTTTGTTTTATGCACCTGACCAATGAAATCGATGAAGGCCTCACCCGAACTTGGAACTCCCTGTTCTGGCCAATCAGTGAAGTGGAACTGACGAATTGTTCGTGATTGGCCATCCTGCAAAGATTGAGAAATATCAGTGTGACATTATTTTGTTATTGCTTATCATGTTATTATTTGCTATTGTTACTGATTTATTATATATCATAATGTCTGTTTACAATTTTTACTATTTATTAAATTTATTATTTATTTATGTATTTTAATATTTTTATTTATTTTGTCATTTATCACTGTTTGATATTTATTATTTCTGTTATTTATTTACTTGTTTGCTTATATTTTAAAACTTTATCATTTTTTATTTCATTATTTAGTTAATAATTTTTTAATTAATTATTCATTTATTATTATTTATTTATTATTTTTTATATATTATTTTCTTATTCATAGCAGATATTCCAGATTACATAGAGTTCCTGTCCTAGCATGTAGACCCTTTAATTTCAAGATGCAGCTTTCTTCTTATGACTCTAGAAACCTAGCAATGTAGCAATAAGCTCTTGTGCTGACTTCAGTGTTATAAACTACAATCTTTGTAGCTGAAATAGCTCCCTGATGTTATAGGTAACCAGTTGCTCTTTACTTATCATATCGATCAGTAGTTAAGCCAAATGGATGAACTCAGTAATATTATCCGATTGCATGATGATTTTTCTTGCGATTGATCATTCAGTAAATGGCTTTTAAGCAATTGATGCCAGTATAGCAGGTCAAAATTGGAACAGTACTGTATGTTGAGAAAATAATTTTTGATTGAAAAACAGAGACAACTCACCCTTGCATCAGTTACTTTAAACTCCCTCAGGACATATTGTGGCATATTGTACTCGGCAACGGGATCGACTAAAAGATACTGGTATCTGGCTGACCTCTCACTTGGCCAGTACTGGTGGCATTTCTCCTGCAACAGCAAAAAATGATTTCTGAGCAATAAGCCTTCATCTAAACATACTGGATTTTCGGACTGATATCATGGAGAATTATGGCAACTGTATTCGGGATTGTATCACAGCATTTATACTAAGCATTTTAGAACCTTTTGAAAGCACTGCTTTGTGAAGTTCTTCACACATGCTATGACAATTAAAATACTAATACTAAAGGCAGGTAATGTTCAAAATAAAATTATTTAAAATCAAGAGCTAAGTTTCTATACCTTGCCAAGCATAACAATAAATGTAGCTAGCCTTCTTCCATGGTTTTATTAGAGTATTCTAGAATTTAAGAACTATTCGGCTAGATTAGTTATAACTTATTGATACTTTTAGTTTTAACTCAAACGACAACCTTTTCTAGCTGTGTTATGTATATGCAACAAGTGTAACTTTTGGATCAAATTAGTTTTGACTTTCATGTTCTGTAAAGCAGTCACATAAGTTCGTTGTGAAAGTCATGAACTACAATTGATGCCTATCTGCAGCAAAGATAAGACACAAAGATGACACACCCTGCCAAGTTCTCGCAGCTTTGTCAGGATAACTATGATGGTAGAATTTTGTTCCCAGACCATGCGCCAGAAGTCTTCTGTTGTTTCCGGTAGTGGACCTTGTGTGGTTATGTAAGCCCGTCTGTGACGATAGCCCTTAACAGCAAAGCACAGAAACTGAATAAAAAACTGAATAAATCCGTCCAGTTACGGATCTCCATTATCTAATGCAGAGGTAATTTCCTCTTGGAAAAGGTTTGAGGTTTGGAGTAAAATTATCTCAAATCCGGTTTTTATCCTGCTGATTATTTCCTTAAACTAGAAACGAATAAATGTATGTTTATATTCGATACACTTAAACCCCCAAATAGGGATTTTCCTGATTTTTAAAAGAAATATGATGATGAAGAAACTTGGTGTGTCTCAAGTATCAGAATAAACATTGAAAGGATCTGGGTGAGCAAATTAGAAGCATTCATTTATTCATTTTCGGCATTTATATAGCACCGAGACACACATCTGACCTAGATCATTGTTTTAAAAATAGCACTTTAATGCATTTGTACTAATAGTAGCATAATCAAACAAAATCGAAAGAACAATAATTATATCCAAAAGAGTTCAGAAAGAAATGAGCAACATAATGAGGTGCAACATACATCTATGAAGCTGGCATTGATGTAGTCCGACCCATCAACACCTCGAATTGGTTGAAGACAAACCCTGTTTGATTCGTCTAACATAGGATTAACAATAAATTACCATAAGATCACTCATTAATTTGTATATCTTGATTGGCAACAGTGACAACATCCACCCAACAACTGTACAACCTCTACTTAAGTCTGACAACGCAACTGAGTCAGAAGGAGGCTCCCATTGATATCGCTTTTCAAACCTTAAGTTTTAAGTTTAGTTGCCATGACAACTTGAGTAATGGTATATGATCATAGTGCTAACAATAATAATCATTTTACAACTGGAACTCAACAAATTCAGAACAATCATAGGGGCATATTTTATGCTAATATTTCTGTTTCATACATATCAGTATCAATAAACATTGCAAGCACTTACATTAAATTAGAGTATCTCTAATTTTATATAATTTTTTATTAAAAATTTTAATTAAATAAATTATTTTTTAATAAGGAGGCTGCTATTCAAATGAATCACATCGCTTTACAAACCTTAAGTTTTATGTTAAGTTTGAAATTGGATATAAAAACTTATTTCAAGATCAAAGTTATAATTTATTGACAGTTTTTGAGACGTTACTAGGTAATCTTACTGCCAATCAGAACTTAAATATCAGACAGCATGTTATTATATGCTTAAGTATTAAGTGGCAACAATATTGTTCTTCTGCAAATAATTACACCAAAAATTATTGCACTATTTAGTTCAATATAAAGACTCTCACATGGTAAAATGTTTGCAAGTCTGTTCTTGAATTTGTTGGTGGGTAGCATGGCAGTAATGAACTCTGAAGTACCATTGGTAGGCCTATGGTGGTCGAGTAGTTTCTGAAAGAAATAGAAGGCCTATATTAGACTCAACTTCAGCTCAAACCCTCTGTCGTCATTCACTGGCCTGGCTACAATTAATTGATTGATTAACTGTATATTCACTTATTCTGCAATCTTGGTGACACAACACATCAAATTATAGAGTACAAAAAGTTGACAAGTTCAAGAAGAGTATAGCCAGTGCCATAAGATTGCAGGAGGCAAAACGAGGCGGGAGTAAACAAGTACGGGGTGGCGGTAAACAAATACTGTATGTCCTCATCTTGCCTGAATTTGAAAATCAGGGTTCCTACCCCTGTTCCCTTATTGACCCTTATTATTGATGAACCTTAGATTATCTTTCCGGGGTCATATCTAGTTGGGGAATTAGCCTGAATAGAAGTGGAAGATAGCTAGAGTAGAAAATGCAGCATGTAAATATTATGCTCTATTAAACAAATCAATTGGGCTTCACTGAAGTTCACTCAGTCCATCTGTACATTATTTAGTAGGATTATTTACTGCTTAGCGGCAGGCCTGTATTTACATTCTCAATAGCACCAATGGCAATTCCTCAAAACATCACAAGCAGACTAGGATTAGCATACTCAATAGCAACTAAAACCCAATAAGGACAATATTCATTCATTCGGAAATTTATATAGCACCTCTTCAAGGAAACTACTCCGAGGCACTCCCGACTCCAATGCACCCAAAGAACAGTTTTAAGTATAGCGAGGAAAGTATATTAAATTACATGGTAATTTAACAGTAACCTAAGTCTCAGTTAATGTCAACTTTAGCAGAGTTGAAATGTGAGGATTCTATTTTCTCAAAGTAAAGATGTTAAATAATATGAGAGCAAGTGCAACAAAGACTGGATCACTTACCTTTACTTCCAGTTGCATTCCATTTTCTACCTCTCCATCTTGCACTGAATTTAACTTTTGGATGTGTGCGCCAAGACTTCGCATTGGAATTTCTGAGCTGCCTGACCGAACAGCCTCAAGCAGAGCCTCGTGAACAAAGATGTACTGGTCTATTGTCTGGACCATGTAGTTACGCTGGGCTCTGAGGCAGGTCACATGACCATAGATATCAACAGTCTGATCGTGTCGAATTCTTTCAAGCATCGAGTCAACGACTACGAAAACACCCGTTCGTCCAACCCCAGCACTGTTTTGAAAAAAAGTCAAATGACTGAACAGGTTAGAACTATATGCTGTGAGAAGCGCTTTATAAATAGCCAAATACAATATATATTCTCATTCATCATCTACATAACTGACACGCTGTGATGAATTGATAGCATGGGGCAGATTACAACCAAACCACCTCGCATCCCACAATTCAATTGAATCACAGCATGGGAATCAAAAAGAGACTGATTTACATGATATTCTGAAAAGGGAGGAAAACAATTCTGAGGCAATCACCCAAAACTATTATACATGAATAGTATAATGTCGACCTGTGTTAATGATGATGATGATGGGCAGTTGTGATGACGATGATGACAATAATGACAATCAAGGTGATGAACAGTATGCAATGATGATGATGATGATGATGATGATGATGATGATGATGATGATGATGATGATGATGATGATGATGATGATGATGATGATGATGATGATGATGATGATGATGATGGTGATAGCGACTGAATATGGCAAAAGAAATTTAAGTTTGAGGACTGTCATTACTCACCTACAGTGTACAATGACTGGCCCTGAGTCAAGTGGTGTCAGTGCTTTGACTCTTTTGACAAACAGTAGGAATGGCAGAGGGTGATCAGGTACCCCATGGTCAGGCCATGCGGTGAACTGCAGGTGATGGACTTCTCTACGCTCTAGGTTACATGCCTGCCAGCCAAAAGCAAATACACAGCATATGGACTGACTCCAATTGGCAGAAATTATCCAGTCTACTCTTATCAATTGGCAACTCACTCAGTATACAGTCTTTAATTCATCAGTCCAGAATAATTAGCAAAATACTTACAAATTTTAATCAATTACTAAGTTCGTTAGAATACAGCATAATAGACCACGTCAAATAAAACAATCATTCAGTAAATCAATAAATGTTTTAAAATAAATAAATAATTCAATCAATCAATTAACCTAATAATGATGAAACAATCAATCAATCAAAGAACAGAGATGCTAAACAACTGCACACCGATTTAATTCCTTTCTGTGTAAGAAATCTGACCAACTTTTTTGCTTACTTTGGAGATCTGGAAAGTGCGAATAGTGTATGAAGCAAGTTCAATGATGTCAATCAACGTCACTTGCATGACGTCATAATTCTCTGATCCGCGATTTGGCCAGTACTGCTCACACTTCATCTGATGACCAGAACAAAGGTTAAATTAACACACTGTTCTGCTTAAGTCATGAACACTTTTTTAGGTAATTACAAGACATATAAATTATCATTTAACTTTGGGTCAAATTCCAGAATGAGTCAAATTTTCTGACTGAAGATCAAACTCTTAGTAAATATCACATGAAGGAGTTCAGCTAAGTCTTCTAGCACGTGGTTTCTGTATAATAAAATACGAAAGTTAAGTCACTTTACTACAGTGGTCTCTACTTACCCTGTTCCTTTCTTCAACTTTGGTCATCATGACGATTGTTGAACTTCTCTGTTCCCAAATCATTCTCCAAAATTCACCAACCGTTGAAGCAAGTGGACCCTATGAAAGCAGAAATCTTTGCCTCTTCTTACGAAATTAACAAAGGCATATCAACAAGTGGTTGATTGATCGCTGCTGTCATTCTTTACATTCATTTCAACTAAAAGATACTTCAATGCCATGCTGTCAAGGACTATATTTGAACACCATTAACAACTGCTTTATTTATTTTAAATACATGCAAAGATGGTAAGCTGAACCAGTGGTATATTCCCGAGGCCTGTTGATATACGTAAACAAAAAGACCATTATCTGATATCATAGACTGTACAGATGTTCAGATGACGTGTACTGTAGAAAATAAAACCATAAACATATGCAAACAAAGTCAAGGCTGATCGTCTTATACATTTGCATCAGACTGCTATGATTCCTTTGCAAAAGGCACGATGTCACTCAAGTCAATGCCTCAGCATATAAGCAACAAGAATTAGAATTTTAAAAGATGACGAATTGACAATCGATCAAACTTCTAGTAGATTAACGACTACGTATACCTGTGTAGCAATATAAGCATTGTGCCTCCGATATCCATCGTTGTAGTTTGCATTAATGTAGTCGCTGTCTGTGATGCCATCTATGGTCTGTAGTAAGACACGTGTATGGTCATAAGCAATGACATTGGCATAGCGATTCTTAGCCAGGTTAGCCTCATGACTGGACGCTTCCCAAGAGAACTGTTGACCAGGTTCAATGGATTCAAATTCCTGAAGAAATCTTGATCCATCGTTTGACTTCAGTGTATTGATGTGTTCTTCCAAATCAGAAACTGGAATTGGCGGATGAGTCATCATTGCTTCAGAAAGAATGTCACACATAAAATAATTATTATTATTATTACAGTAATTTTACATAGCACTCCTATCTACTCAGGAGTGCTCCCATTCCCAACCCCAGTCATACAGTACAGTCTTAAGGCTAGAGAGGAACAAAGAGTGGCCAAGAGGCATTAGGTGCAGTGGCACCGGGAGCCCATTCCAGGTCGCAAGTCCAGACACAGGGAATGCACACTGATGTCGTATAGCTGTCCGTGAACAGTAGATTAATGACTTCGTTAAATTCAATTCCTGTTAAACTTGTTATTGTCTGTTACTACTGTGTCATGTAAATCTAAGTGTGTGCTTGTCAGTTTGAGTTAATAAAGAAGAATATTAAACAAGGGACAAGGGGTGCACAGATTGTATGGTACTGTACTGGTAAACTTATTTAGCACTTTTGCAGATCCAACTACTCAGCAGCAATCTCAGCAAGACAGTCAGAGATTGACCTCATGGCAAGCAATACGTCCCTGGATCTGAACATAAAGAGAGAGATCTGATAAATACCTTGAGTCTGAAAGTTCTGCCTCCGAATCTCAACTGGATCGCTTGGATCAGGATTAGTCTCATCTGGCACCACTGCTACCTTATTGTTCTGCGAAATCTTTCTTTTCTGTCGTGAATCTCGACTGCAAAAAAAGTCGTCAAGAACAAAACAGTGAATTGGCAGGACTCGAGAAATGCGAAAATCCACATGAGCTATGCCTCTGGTCAGAGTCAGCTTATTTGCCAATATATTGTGTGGCACAGTAACTAATTGGTTGAGCCCTTGCCTTGTAATGTAAAGTGTGCTTCTCTGAAATGGTTAACCTGTAGGTAGGGACCCTGAACAATACCTTCAAACAGTTACTTTAAGCCATTGACCATCGACTGAGTTGTTGTCGTTTGGATTGTGGTGCTTAGTGAAGTACTTCTTTCAGTCGGTGATTGACTGACCAACTGATCAATCAATCAAGTAATAGCACAACAACTGAAAGACTAAGATCAAAATCTGAAGCCTCACAAATTTATATTTGAATGAATGAAAGAAAAATAAGACATACCTAAAGAAAAGAATGAAGAGGATGATGAGAAGGATGAAGACAATGCTGATGCAAACTGGCACAAGAATCCAGAGGAGGCGCCAGCTGGCTGGATCAAGGAATGCAGTTCCAGTCTGTCGAGGTTCCGTGGTTGACAATGCCACGGAGTACAGAGATGACGAAGACTTCTATTTAAAACATAGATTTAGAGAACAACGTCATCAGAAATTACCAACACAAGAAAATATGTCTTTAGTTGTAGTCAGTAATACAGTCAACTCAGAGTAAAATTTCATAAGGATGCAAAAGGACTACTGATTAATTAATGGCAACAGTTACTGTACCAATGTCTATCTGTAAGTACTGTTAGAAATCTCTATAATGTACATAGATGCATAGATGCTTAAGCCTTATGTTAGACAGGCTTACTTTCCTACACAAGATTAGTGTTAGTTAGGTAGACAGATGGTAATGGTAATTGCAAATTTATATAGCGCCACTTAAAGAGAGACTCATCAGTTAACGGTGATGGAAGAGTTTGATTTTACTGTTTTGCACCGCCCTGGAAGGAGTCATGAAAATGCAGATGCTTTGTCACAACCTAACACAATAAAACTATGATCAAACAAATTGGTCTTCAAGCTTTTACGGAAAAGATGACAATTGTGAATGGAACCACAGAAACATATATGAAGCTGATCACCAGATAAACCTGAAAGAAGATGATGATAAGCCATAAGCACAGGTATGTTCAATACTCCAAACAGAAGGCTAGCATGTCTGAGTAGAAAACTATTGTAGAATCGTTAGAAATTAAGGCTCACATTTTCTGCGGTGTATGCCCGAACAAACACCCGATAAAGCTGACCAGGGGTCAAGGGTCGGTTGAAGTGGCGACCATTACCAGGGTACCTGTTATCGCCCACTTTGAAATCACTGGGCAGTGGTCCATCAAAACAAGCAGCAATCCAGGCATTCGTAGGATCAACCTCAGCAACCAGCTGCTGAGAATAAAACAAGAGCATCATCAAAAATAGCATCATATAAAAGAACAGTTGACTAAGCTCAATCCACCAATTGAAGACTTTATAATTACACTCATCAGGCAATCAAGCCTTTGATTCATAATCTAATAAAATGATGATGATGAAACCAACAATTTCTACAGCGCCGTAACACAGCACATGCCGTTACAAGGGCGCTTTTATAATTAATGATTATTATTCTATTGATTAGTCAGTTGTTTAAGCAGTTCATCAGTCAATGAATCAATAATAAATCAATCAATCAATCAATCAGTTGATCAATCTACACAAACAACGGAGCAGTGTTGTCCGTTATTCTTACCTTGAGAACTCTTATTAACAGAACTGTGATAAGCATGACATAGAGAATGTGCTAAATGACTAATTCAGAACACCAATGTGGCAGCCATGGTGAAGAATGGACAATGACAGTTGGACAGAAAGCAAAAAAATCAAGAAATGTTTACAATGGCATATCAAGCATTGATAACCTAAAGCTCGAAGATGAACTCGACAGCAGAAATGGAATGGTCATTTACTGCGAGTGTACTACAGCTTAAGCACCATCACCAAGGGAAGAACTGAGCAGAAGAAAGCTAGAGGAAAGCCAAGCAGGATGACGCTGGTCTTGAAGTTGACTCACAAAACAGTGCACGCTGAGCAAGGGGTTATAAGTTTTACAACCTGTCCACAGGGTTGCCACATGGTTAATAAAACAAAAATCCATGACTTTCCATGACCTTTTTCCATGACCAGACTTATTTTAGATGAAAAAGGACCTATTTTCTAACTGTTTTATCGACGTAATACTCATCAAAATTAAAAATACAATTAGAAATATGTCTATTAACGATACTTCCATTTTTCCATGACTTAGCTATTTTCAAATTCCAGGACTTTCCAGGACCTTTTGGAAAACACCTGTTTTTCCAGGTTTTCCGAGCCTTAAATTTTTCAAAGTCTAATTCCAGGACTTTCCAGGTTTGCAGGATCTGTGGCAACCCTGTGTCCATGGTGTTCTCCATAAGCTAAACAATAACTAACAAATCAACAAATGTAATCTAGTTGAATCTGATCGTAAGAACAAATGACAGCATCAGAAAGAGTTTCCCTTCTTCCAGACTTTAAAGATCTATGCACTCCAAGGCAGAATGTGAGATTGACAAAAGTTTGCATTGAAAAATTCGTACATTGTCTAAGTCCAGTTCATCTGGCATTTGGTGCCTGGCGAGACGTTCATGAACGACAACAACACAGTAGCGGGTGATGGGTCCGTGTTCTTCCGATGCGGGGAACAATTTCAGAATGAGGCTCGTGTCGGAACTAACCCTGATCAGCTGTGGAGCCTCGACCAGAGAAGGAGCTAAAACAGAATGTCACCACGCTCTCATCATCACACAGTGAACGTAATACAAGAAAACATGGATGAGTTTATATATACATTTTCCAGCTCTGGACCAATATTCACAATGTTCCCTGTAATGTTCCCTCAAATTTGTTTTGCTGTGCATGCTTTTACCTGTATGAACTGTAACAATTGGTACTATTTTTAAATGAAATTAAAACAAAAGCTTTGACAAAAACTATGTTAATTTTGCCCTTGCTCCCACTGCCAGTCTATTTAATACCATCAGGCACAAAGGTGATAACAGCTGTGTGCCCACATGATTGGCAGTTCAATCAAGCACTTTCATGCCCTGGAAACAATAGATGCTAAAGTGACCAAAAACATACATTGTCCATAACTAGACTCCAATGTGGCCTTTTAAAGTTGAGGCTTTAAAACAACAGAACTAAATAAATTATATAAGTAGACATACCTTCTACATTTGTCTCTACTTTCAGTCTACTGATTGGTCCCCAGCCATGACCGAAAAAGGCACTGATGTTAAAAGTATACTGTGTCTTTGGCACAAGATGTTCGATGAGAGCGGTGTGCTCCTCCCTTGGAACAATTCTCTCCTTTTCTTGATCAATAAGCGTCTGCTCGATATTCTGCTCGTCGAGGAATTTCTTCCGTCCAACATAATCAATCTGCAAACAATCCCAGAATTACATGTCGACAAGAAAATGGATGCTTCAGAGCATCCCAATGGCACTAGGTCGATGTCTGACTGCATTACACGAGTGTGGCTTACAGCTTGTAGCAGACACCAATAGTCCTTCGGTTGGTGTAGTTCTGCAGAGTTTCATCAAAGGAAACTTGTTCTTATCATCATCATTATTTGGCATTTATAAAGCGCCTCTAGCAGTAATGACTATTCAGAGGTGCTCCCAGCGTTAGCACTCCGAGAAAACAGAAAATGTCTTATTATATGAAGATTCATTGAGTGCCAGTTAATATAACTAAAGACACCGCATATGCGCTATCAGCCACTGGCCACCATCTGTCACGCGACTGCCCCTGATTGGTGTGATTACTCATCTTGTACTACAGAGTGTGCGAGTCCAAGTCTCCCTTCTCTGAGAGAGTAATCATAATCACAATTGTAAACTCCAGATTTCTAATGTGCTACTAAATGCTAATCACAGGGCACCAGCTTATTCACAACCGCCACACTGTGTCTAGAGATACCAAATGAAGATCCAAGTCCAGTTGCTAGGGAGACCTGCAACAGTGTAGGGACCTTGTGCAAGTCCTTTGTGCAAAGTTGCTCAGCACTGCCTTGATAGTTTATATAGTGCAAGCGCTTGAAAAGCATTTTGTTCGATCCTGCCTTTCCATCATTAGGTCAAAATTGCCTCTGTTGAGTTTCTACTGAAAAGGTGCTATATAAAGCTTTGATTACCATACATTACATTTGATACCTAGTCTTAATAAATACAGAAGTAATATCAATCTTCAAACATTTTCATGTTTACATGTTTTTCGACAAGCAATCAGCCCAAATTAGGAACTGTGTTCACATCTGCATATATGAATAATAATCATCAGATATTAATGAGCTGGACATCGACATGGCAACCAACACTGACTGTCTGCACAAGGCGTTATCTTGCGCTGCGGACGCAACAGCCTGTCATCGCTTCATGCCAATGACACATATCGGTTCCGAGACTCTTAACATCCATTCCATCCATCAACTGCGGGTGGGAAGCCATTGGTTTGGCACGACGTGTTTGCATGGACCCGCCACTGGTGACGCTTCTAGTTTTCTGTGCATTGTTCTGCTAAATGAGAGGCTCCAGTTCTTAATGATGTTTAACATCACATAGGCAATGAGCACCCTGATTAGTTTGCTCTTCAAGTGATGCTATATAAACATTCGATCACCATCCGACTACAATCAGAATGACAATAGGAGGTCAAGTAGAACTAGAACAATGACCAATGACAATAGGAGGCCAAGCAGAACTACAACAATGACCAATGACAATAGGAGGTCAACTAGAACAATGACCAATGACAATAGGACGTCAAGTAGAACTAGAACAATGACCAATGACAATAGGAGGTCAAGCAGAACTACAACAATGACCAATGACAATAGGAGGTCGACTAGAACAATGACCAATGACAATAGGACGTCAAGTAGAACTAGAACAATGACCAATGACAATAGGAGGTCAAATAGAACTAGTACAATGACCAATGACAAAAGGAGGTCAAGTAGAACTAGAACAATGACAAATGACAATAGGAGGACAAGTAACTAGAACAATGACCAATGACAATAGGAGGTCAAGTAGAACTAGAACAATGACCAATGACACTGAAGAGAGTTCCATCTGACCTCTGACCTTGTAGTGCTGTATCCCATGCATTTTCAGAGGAGCTCTCCATACGAGTAAAACAGAGGTCGAAGAGAGCGTCTTAACTTGAAACTCGGTCACCATGTCCTCCTGATCTACAAACATCAACAACTATGCATAACAAGTGCACCAGCAAATGAATATCAGTATGCAAATGACAAACTGTTTATGCATTTTATCGATGCATAAACTTTCTGCATTCACGTGTAAAACATGCATATATGGAGATTCGTGCCATTAACACTTTAACGACCAGGGCCATTTTAAGGTCGTCATAGGCCCTAGGAACTCTTGCTCTTCTAGACCCCAACTGCCAGCTCTGCATTAAAGCTAAACGCACAACTGTTAATGACAAGCTGCATTGCTTTCCCAGTCGCTTTTAGTACACTCTTATCATTAAAGTGTTAAAACATATTAAAATTAGCATTACAGCCAACACAAACAATGGAAAACATGACACGTGTTATACAGTTTAACACATGTTTGACAAATACAGAATTGAACAGATTGGTCTGACACCAGATTTTAACATAAAGATGGAGCTTAACACTACTCTTACCATATATCACAGCATCAGCCGTTGCAATCTCCGAGAAGTTGCTGTATTTGCCATCAGCCGAACGGGCCTTGACTCGGACGACATAACTTGTACGTGACTCTAAGTCATTGATTACAGCGACAGTGGAGGGGCCGTGGTTTAGGCTTGACCACCGCTCCATGTCGGTAAGTACAATCGGGCTGTAATATATCCTGTAGCCAAGGATGCTCGACATTGGTGGTGGGTCCCAGGAGGCTTGGAGTATCGTTGGAGAGATCCAGCGCAACTGGAGATTGGATGGTGCTGGGATGATCACTGGAAATAAATCATTTGTACAATACATTAATCATCGGCGGTAACGTCACCACTAAAACCACAACAACCGTAATCATCACAGTACCCATTGTCACACGTGCAACACGAAACAATTTTCCTCAATATTAAAATTACCATGTGCTTGTTTACCACAAAATAATCAACAGTCCATCATTGCCTTCAATTCATTATAATTGTGATCGTGATAAATATAATCATGATAATAACAGTCATCATCATAATCATCATTCATGTAGGACCGTTGATGCAATTGTCATTATTACAATCAATAGGCTCATTAGGATTAATACTATGCAAATGAAATATCATCAGAAGATAACAGGCTTTTGACTGAAAATAGATATTTTATAAAGATGTGCAAAATATTCGTATTCGATTCGCTTTGGACCGAATAGTGCTCCAAATATCCATATTCGATTTTTACACCAAATATGAATAGTAAAAACTTGTCACATAAAAATTTCGTAAATTACATCTATGGGAATCCCACACAATGCACTGCATGCAAGTTGCACAGAAAAAGAAACAAAGGCAGACCAAGACTACGCTGGACAGATAATATAAATAAGGATATAACATCACTTGGACTAACACTAAGGGGAGCAATGGATTTGACAAATGATCAAGGACAATGGAGATCATTTATTCGTACCCATCGCCGCCAAATGGTTGCTGTCAGGAACTGATTATGATGATTACAACACAACTTAAGGTAGGCTGAAAACATGTAATTGTAAACTACAAACTTCTAAAGCGCCACTCAAAAGCCAAGCGCTTATTCACGAGCAGAGTGAAAAAATTATATATCAAGTTGCATTGTACATGATGGTATACTGAAATGGATGATGGATGTATGAGAAGGATGGATCAACTCTGTGCTGATATGTGCAAACAAGTCATCTGTAAATTCCAACTGGAAATCCTTTGTAAACAACGGTGGATTATTTGGGATTAAATATCATCATCATCTTCATAATCTTCATAATCATCATCATCATCATTATCATCTTTATCATCTTTATCATCATCTTCATCATCATCATCATCATCATCATCATCATCATCATCATCATCATCAACATCATCAACATCAACATAATCATTGCTATTATTCATTATTATTATGTATATTATTATCATTATTTTCATGAATATTAGATTGCATATACTATGCATGCAACATCAGTAAAAACTGAATCTTTTGTACAAAGCAATTGTAAGTGACGGACTTGTTCAAGGTTCCTATGCAGTAACTGTCTCAGAGGCAGGTTGAACCAGTACTCTCTGCGATACAAGCCAAGCTCACCAACCACTCAGCTTCAGAGCCCCTATACACGCATCATTATACTAATAATTATATTAATTTATTGGCACTCAAGACAGCTGACACAACGCAACTGATCACGAGTTCAACATAGCTGGAATATAAAAACAGAGTTCGAAATATAACTATGGTTCAAGAGATGGAACTATTATATGGTACAATTTGTCAAAGACTCAAATTATTGGCATTAATTAATGTACAGGCCAAACATAATTCCAATTACGTTATCCTTAGTATTATAACCTTCCATATTTAAACTAAATGTATAAAGAGCGTACTGGTTGGAAATGTCCGGAAGGGCAGGCGGTTGCTCCATGGTCCTGGTCCTATTCTTGTGTAGGCACGGATCTGGAATATAAAGTCCGTCGTTGGTTCGAGACCGTCGACGATGATTGTTGTCTCTGTCATGTTGGTCTTCATTTCGGCCATGGGATTTCCTCGTTGATGATGCATGACCTCGTAGAGAAGGATTTCTCCATTCTGGTGAATTACGGACGGTGGATCCCACTGGAGCCGAACGGCCGTTGAACTTATTCCAATCGCAGTAAAATTCTGTGGTGCTCCGGTGGGCACTGATAACAGACGAAATAAATATCATCACAATCGTCATCATCATTATCTACAGACAATACACGCAATACAGGCAATAACCCGAGTCAGCACCTCTGTTATGGCCTTGCACTGTACAGTATGTAATGCTGCTAGTGTAGGCTGTTTAATTCTTTGGATTTATCAAACTGAGACCATGCTAAGGTGCATGGCCTCTCATAGAAGCCATCCTCAATTGAATGGCACACATAGAAGCCATCTTCAAAACTGCATACCAGTAAGCCGCACAAAGAAGTCATCTTCGGTTGAGTGGAGTACAAGTAAGACTGATGTAAAACAAGTACAAGCATTACTGATATAACACAAGTACAGGTAAGATTACTGTAACACTAGTAACAAGTAAGAGTGGTGTAAATAAGACTTGCCCTTCAGTATGTATGTATGTATGTATGTATGTGCACTTGTTATAAGCGCCCCTTCAAGATTTCTACTCAGAGGCGCTCCCGACTACAGCGTGGACACTGAATCGGAGTTTCACGCCAAGCGCATGAGCAATTGCGAGTGAAGGACTTGCCCAGGGTCCCTCACGCGGCTGGCGTACAGGTGGATTCGAACCCACAACCCTCCGGCTGCAAGGCACCGAACATACCCCTACACCACCGCTGCCTTTGCTCTTGGCATATATCTGGTAGCTAAGAATGCTAGTTTTAGCATAGCCAGTGTGACAAAAGTGGTGATTAACTGGAGATGTAAATACACTTTCATGTGCTAACTTAAGCAAAGCTTCAGCTACAGATTTGCTCATCTTCTGGAGTAATCCCTTAATGCTAAATCGAACTGACCAACAGTCAATTTCAAATCATATCAACTAGCAGCTCTCCCATCCAACCTACACATTTCTTTTGTGAGACTCACATAAGGATCTACATAAATATCCACTTACATTAAATTACTTTACATTTCTCAAAACTTATTTGTTTGTTAAGGCGTATCCCGCAGTTTAGTTGTATGTGAGGCGCCCTTGTAGCGGTATGGTCGCGTTACGGCGCCATATAAACTGTTGTTATTATTGCATAGCCTTTCACTAAACAATACACAGTGTCATATAAAGCTCAGGAAACATTGTCAGCTCACATTAAATCAAACCTTTAGAGATCTGATACACAGACTTGTGTTTAGTGCCCATGTGAGGCTCTTAAAAGGCAGTATCTATGTAGCCAGATACATACACGCAATCGTAATATATCACACACATATCCAGATACATACACACATATATCCAGATACATACACACATATATCCAAATACATACACACAAATATCCAGATACATACACACATATATCCAGATACATACACAGTTACACACATATATCCAGATACATTCACACAAATATCCAGATACATACACACATATATCCAGATACATTCACACAAATATCCAGATACATACACACATATATCCAGATACATACACACATTCATTCTTTCATTCATTCATTCAGAGAACTTATATAGCACCCCTCCAAGATAACCTACTCAGAGGCGCTCCCAGCCCAACTACGGCGATAGAGAACAGTTTTCAAATTCTTGTAAAAGGTGTATGCAGAGTCTCCAGCTAGAAGAACACGCAGATCTGAAGGAAGATTATTCCAGATGGTCGGCCCAACCACTGAGAAGGCACGAAGTTGCATCTTTGAAGTGCGCGCAAAGGGAACAGCAAGTTCACCTCGAGATGCAGAGCGAAGATTTCTGCGGGTAGCTAAACCTGAGGTAGGGCTACAGAACTCACGCAAGTAGGCTGGGGCGCTCCCTAATGGGCACCGCCAGACCCAGACCGAAATCCTAAATTGAATGCGCCGCTGAGAAACAGGAAGCCAATGGAGTACGTCACGCATATAATGCGAGATATGGTCAAATTTAGAAAAACCACCAACAAGCCTAGCAGCTGCACGAAGCACACGCTCAACCTGAGCAATGCGCCCCAATGGGAGGCCAGCATAGATGGTACTGCAGTAGTCAATCCTACTACAAACAAAAGCATGAACAACAGTAAGTGCAGCATTTGGTGAAAGTGAACGGGAAATTACCCGCAATTGCCGCAACTGAAAAAAGCAAGCACGGCATAAAAGATTTAGGTGTTCAGAGAAGGTAAGCTCCTGATCAAGAACAACCCCTAAATTGCAGACAGACGTCGAGAAGACAAAGTTAGGGAAGTCAGCAGATATGGCCTGAGGATCTATTTTTCTCAGCTGCTGCCCATTACCAAGCCATATAAACTGCGTTTTGGAAGCATTGAGGCGCAGACGATTGGATGACATCCAATTGCAAAGTGCCTCCATAGCCCGCTGCATTGTGGCTGCTGCAGTCAGAGCATTAGAGGCCGGACAATGCAGATAGGCCTGAATATCATCAGCGTAGAGCTGACTCAGAACACCACAAGAGGCCAGAACAGTTACAATATCAGCAGTGTATAAAATATACAGCAATGGGCCGAGAACAGAGCCCTGCGGCAGACCAAAAGGAGTGGCAACCCATTGAGACCTAGTGGACCCAAAGACAGCGCAGGACATACGCCCACTCAGAAAAGAGTGGAGCCAGTCAAGCGGCTTACCAGAAATGCCAAAAGAAACTAATAAGCGATTGATAAGAATGTCGTGGTCGACCGTATCACATATATCCAGATACATACAAACGTATATCCAGATACATACACACATATACCTAGATACATACACACATATACCTAGATACATACACACATATACCTAGATACATACACACATATATCAGGTTGAAAATTCATTGATTAAATAACTTAAACTGCGTCAAGGAAACGATGTAATCTTCTTAAAGGAGGCGATGTAATATCCTCAAAGGAAACGACGTAATATTCTCAGAGGAAACGAAAAATACAAAAACTGACTTTCCGATAAGAGTCGGATCAATAGCTTCATCCTGGTAATCCCAAGTCCTCTCCGTTTCCAGAAATTAAATAAAAAATCTACTTGCAGAAAAAATCGATGGCCCGACAATCGTTGGCCCGGCGGAGGAAGCCGTTATCTCTGACCGGCGACAAAAGCTGCGTTCTTTGATTTATCCATGGCAGGGCGAACCAGAAACTCCATCGGACCACAGAAGCGAACGGAAAAACTGGGCACATTTTATCCAAGCTGCCGCAATGAGCCACGCATCAACGACGTCACATGTCAAAATGCTAACTGCATCATCCAGATGCTGTGGTGGCTTATGGCTGGCCGAGCTGCCATCTCATCAGCGATGAGAAAGATAGATGCCGAGTGACCGGCTGCTGGAAATAATGTGATATTGAACGACCATATCAAAGCAATAGACCTTGTATTGCTGATAAAGGCAAGCTGTGTCCAAACACTCGCAGACAAGTCATTTACGTCCCTGCGCTGATCCAGCAGATGAGATGGGCTCAAAAGTAAATTAGAAATGCAAAAGGATAGCAAAATGCAGCGATATAAAAACAATGAATCTCCAAAGATCACAGGTCATCATAAAATCAATCATCATTCTGACTTTAATTACTTCAATGATAAGCTGTTATAATATGCCAAATGTAATTATCACTTAAATGTATTGTCTTCATTGAAGAAGAGGAATGCACCAGGAGAGGATAATATTACAGCAGAAAAAATGATACATTCATTCATTCACTCATTCACTCATTCATTCCGAGAATTTATATAGCGCCTCTTAAAGAGACCTACTCATAGGCGCTCCTAGCCCAGCCATGGCTAAAAAAGAGCGATTTGAGAGACTTATAAAAAGCAGGAGAGGACTGTTCAGTGGAAATGTTACATGTCGTGTTACGCAACAAGATCTATGAGGAAATGAAATGTCCAGCTGATTGAGAAAAATTAAATTAAAATTCCTGGACTACAAAGCATCAACGAAGAGGAGCAACGAAAGGTGACCAGGCTAACAACACATGAGCCCCAACACCAAGCAGCCCCTCATGGATGGTAGAAGAGGCTGACTCAAAGCATGCCTCTGCCACTCGGTCAGTGGAGGATAACATTTTCCAGCAAGCTGACAAAATTATTGACTGTAGAGCGCCAGCACTACGGAACTTTGCTACCAAGTTAGTAACCGGAAACCCCTTTGTTTAGATGAGTCCATAGTGGTGGGTCCCAACAACAAATGTCTGAACTCCAAACCAAAACACTGAGACACACTGGTTAAACAAAGAAATAACTTCAAGAACGCAAACTAGGTCACATTAGAAGTCTGAATGAACGAAATTGTCGAGCAGTCCCCATATGACCAACTCTCTGCTCGGGGTAGCTCCTTCATACCTTCAGACCTTATGTACCTCGGTCTCTACACTCCCTGGTCACTCCGCTCTCTGCTCGGCTGCCAGAAGCCTTCTGGTTGTCTCTCACATGCGTGGTGCAACTGCTCAATCCAGAAGCTTTGCTTAAGCTGGCCACTCTAGTTGGAACCATCTTCCGCATGAATTGCATCTTCAGCTCCTCAGCCTTTCTCTTCCTCTGTTTCGGAAACACCTGAAGACTATCTTATTTGTTAGTGACAGCACTGACTTGGGTCAGGAGCGCCTCTGAATCTCTGAGTGGCGCTATATGAATGTTCAATTACAATTACAATTAGAGAGAGGCGCTATATAAATGTTTAATTACAATTACTTGATTAAAAATGATTTCCTAGAGAAACATGCAACTATCTTGGTGACATGGGCAGATCCAGATGAACATGCACATGCATTAACATGTCATACCATTTGCATTAATTATATCGTATAATTATTACATAATTTTATGAATATATAATCAGATTGATTAATCCAACCTGATTCTCCAGTCAGAACATTCAGTGGAAAGCTAGGAATGCCGCGACCAATGTTATTGACAGCAGAGACGTAGAACTCGAACATGACGAAAGGACTGAGGTGGCGGACGACGTACTCTGTGGTCCAGATGTCTTTCACTTCGTTCATGTTCAGACCAAGCATTGCATCTTTCCGTCTGTACTGAATCACATAGGACTCCACTGATTCACCTGCGGGTGCAATCCACGACAGCTTCACTGAAGAACCAGTCACCTCGGAAGCAACCAGGTCAGTTGGAGGATTTGGAAGAGCTGGAAAACGGAAGCAGAAAAGAAAATGTCTGTTATCAATAACAGCACATACAGTGGCGGCCTTTGACAGTCTTTGACAGCTTTGTGCTATAGGCATTGTTTCCGTTAGAGTCCAAAAAGAGGACGTATTTATGCCTTGACCTGAAATTTTTTTGGACGTAGCTCATTGCTTTCGGCTATCACACCGAAAAATTTGGACATTTTGGACGTTTTTTACGGACGTAAAAACGGCCATTTGGGCGTTAATGGAAACACTGGCTATAGGCGAGGACAAAAATGCCGCCCGTTACTCATAAATGACATCTTTTGACGGAAGTTACCATCATGAATTTAGAGGAAATTTGCCGCTCCCGAAAAGTACCACCTATATCTCTTATACCTAACGCCGGCACTGAGCACAAAGGAATATTAATATCAGTCAATAAAATAAATCATGGATTCAGTACAAATTGAAAATGCAATGCTTCTCTCCGTTTGTCTCTGTCTGTGTCTCGTCTGTCTGTCTGTCTCTCTTTCTCTGTCTCTCTGTCTGTCTCTGTCTCTGTCTCTCTCAGGTTTTCTGTGCACTTGCCCACATATTCAAGAATCCTGGATACAATGTGTCATAGAAATGACCATGAAGTATTTCTTAAACATTTTGGATGCATGATTGACCAAAAGCATACATTAAAAACCCATTACTTGCATAATCTTCATTGTTGATTCCTCTTTACAATCTTCTCCAATAACCATGAACAAACACCGAGTTCTGAACCTATTTAGCAGTCATGGATTGCACTGTCTGCAGTCTCAACAATATGATCAACACTGACCATATTGTTAGGAATGAACTGAACCCAGATAAATTATCGCTTGCTCCATCATTTCTGCCCTTCACGCAAAGAGGCCATTGTTCACATGACTTCTATTATAACTTGATGGATCCTGTTTACTGCCTTCATTCAGCAGTGATGCTCCTGTATTGGCTTCAATGGAGTTTATTTCAAAGAAGAAACTGTATCTTAGCATTTGTCAAAATCTTTGCAAATGCAAACCACAATGCAATTTGTACAGAGAGGCCACAAATGAATATCCAGTTACAACACAAAACCATGGAAAATCTGAGTTTTCCTGTCTGATACAAGGTTAGCATGAATTTCTTCACAAGGGTATCAACTTTGCAAAATACTTTTCTAGGTTAGCATAAAGATAACCATCAGAAAATATTTTGACAACAACTATCAAAGAAATCTATTTATTGTGCCGGTTTATGTGCTTGGGAAAGTTAAACATCAAGAATGAATCTATAGCATAACAGAAAAGTTGACTCCAGTACTTCATGACATTTCTCTTCTATTATATTATAGATATTCATTTATTCAATTCAAACTGACAAACCAGAGTATGATTACATGAAATAGTAGGAACACATGAAAACAAGTTAATCAAGAGTCGATTTTATAACTGTATTGTAGACTGTTAGGCGCCGATCTGTCCTACTGCTGCTCATTTAACCATCACCCCTAGGGAGTGGAAGGCTGAGTATCGAACCCGTGTCCTTCTGTTCTTTGTGTCTGTGTCTTACTATTCAACCATTACCCTGCCCTGTTATGCTCTGTTGTAACAATACTGAATCCATGTGTGTTTTCTACCTACCTTTAACGGAAACGTCAACCATGGTTTCAACATTGCCGAGATCCGAGGAAGCAACGCAAGTGTACTTTGCCGATTCCCTGACGTCTCGGAGTACGAGGACATTCAGGCCAATCGGAATCTCATTTTCGTTGGTCAGTTCAAGACCACCAAGGCGCCACTTGACATACGGCATTGGAGACCCAGACGCGACACAAGTCAGATTGACATCGCTGCCAGGCATCACCTCAACATCATCTGGGCGAACGGAGAAGTGCGGAGGAACGCGTCTGACTATTCACATCACATAATAAACAAAGGTTTTGCATAGTACAGCTGTATCCACCACATAATAAACAAAGGTTTTACATAGCACAGTTGTATCAGCAATAGTTGTAATATTAAAAGTGGAAGGATTGCAGCAGCAGGATTAAAATCTTCAATAATGATAATGATGATAATGATAATGACGAGCGCAATGCTGATGATGATGATAATGATTATGATTGATGATGGTGAGGGGTGCTGATGATGATGACGAAGATGAATTTCAGTACACTATTAAGAGGTATCTTCATAAACAATCTTCTGGTCTTCCTCCTCTGCCTCCTCCTCTGACTGCTCATCAATCAATCAATCAATCAATCAATCAATCAATCGTTTTGTTTATTCCATCCATCAAGCTGACACAGACGCAACTTGGTACAAATGCACAGATTAGTCTTATGCAGTACCATTTTCATTTATTCATTCCATCATCATATCATAAATGAAGAACATGCAAATTTACAAAAATAAATCACTCTGAAACTAGATCTCTGGAAATCTGAAGTATTTGCTATCAAAATATTTGACCAGTTTTGTCAACAATGAATCATGTCTGCATTTAAGACAAATCTTCTTACCTCTGACATACAAATTAGCGCCATAGGAGTATGAAACTCCAACTTGGTTCTCAGCCACACACTCATACTTTCCTTCATCCGTTTCCACGCTTCTTGTAATGTGTAATGTTCCTAGTAGGTTCAAAAAAATAACAGATAAAAACAAGAAAGGAGGCAACATAGTCATAGTAAGATATAAATCTCTTCATATACATGTATATACATGTAGACTTCTACTCGCGGCCAGCCAACAATAATAATCTTAATATATATATTCATTGACATAAGTTTTTTGGGGCTAAGAGGAAATACAGATTATATGCTAATGATAGCTGCATATCACCTATTGTAATCTCACCTATTGTAATCTCACCTATTGTAATCTCACCTGGATCCATCAGCAGGATATGAGCTTTGATTGAAATTTAATTACAAGCAACCATCAATTGATCTCTTGGGAATCATGATAACAATGCCACTGAAATCATTAGATTAGATTAGAATAGACAACATCCATAAATGGAATGAAAAATATCTGTAACACAAGACTCGAGACTCAAAGCTTTTGGTGCTTTCAAACAGAAAGGATTTGGAACATCTTTATTTAAGCCAAAGAGGCAGCAACAACTGCAGAGAGCAAATACAATCAAAAGCAAAAAAAAGCACAAATCATTATGGTACTTAGAAGTTACTAGCTCAGTCAACTCACTGTACACGTGTCGTTAAACCTGCTGTAAGTTTGGATAATGACGATATCATGTTTATTCATGAATACCAATACAAGGCAATCATAATTATGGTTAATTATCGATTAACTATGTCTACAATAGATAATTCTCTCTCTCTCTTCAAGTTCTCTGCCCTTGGGCTGAGTCAAACATCACTAAAATATATTATGTATAATAGATAATGTCAACAGAGCATTAACTTTGAAAGTAATTCTCCAGCAGGACTACAGTGCATGGAACTAAAATCCTAACTTTATAATGTCAAAATGTTAATATTTTTTGGTTTTAAGTCAGTACTTAATCTCACATTGGGGGGGTCCGGTGGCGCGTTGGATAACATCTGGCGAAGAGTGCGAGAGGTACCGAGTTCGAGCCCCGTTAGGGCGGATTTGCTTTGTAGGCTGCTATTAGCGCCGTTGTATTACAAGCTGTCTGTTCTGTTAGTAGTTAACTAGTTAAGATTGTTTCAATTGCATAACATGTAAATGTACAGCGCAGTGCGTTTGTCAGGCACTAAATTAAAGAAAAGATATTATTATTATTATTATTATTATTACTTTAGCAAGGCAAGAAATTGACAATGATGACCAGGATACATTTTTGGAAAAACTTTAAAAAAAAACTTCAATTATTATTTGAATACTTTCAATCTATCAACATCAGAGACTTAAAACACAAACAGGAAATGTGCTTTTCTATTCTACCTGATTGCATAACTTTTATGTGTGAATCTGAAAGGTTGACTGGAATGTAGTCCTTGAGCCATGAAATTACGGGCTCTGGATATCCAGATGCACTGCATACTAAGGTCGTGTCCTTGTCCTTTTCCACAGACTTCAGCGTCGGATTAACCACAATTCGAGGATATCCATTTGGAACTAAAACATAACAAACGTGAAATATTCTACCATGTTCAACAGTCAATAATGTTCATGTCTTAAAATTCAAACTGTTTAGTTTTGTTTTTACAGAAGTTTAAACAGTTACAATATTATGAATGTTTACTAAAACTGACTGAGTTATGAGTGAAAACAATGGTATACTTAATCCTTTAATTGTAAGGTTAACAAAGGTTGTTTCATTGTCGAATTGCTCTAGTTGTGTCTGCACCTTAGCCAAAGCTCATATGCCCTTGGGACAATACTTCTGTCGTGAGGACGAAGAGGGCCGATTGAAGGAACATACCATCTATAGAGGTATGTACCTTCCTAGCTATATATTATTAAACCTGAAACTTAGTTCAGTGACTAGCTACATATTCTTGGCTTAGTGGAAGTTTATAAATCTATCTCCAATAATTAAATCAATTCAACAAATCAAATCTGGGTTTTACATAATAAAAAAAACAATCATAACATCTTCCATGCTATCTTCGGCTGTTGACGGGAATCCCTTGGTTGGTTCCTCAGGTGTGCATGGGCCTGCCACTGGGTGACTCTTTCAGCTTACTGTGCATTGTTCTGCTAACTGATGTAATATATTCGTTTGTAATGACATTTAACATCATCAGTAGATATCTTGAAGGCCCGAAGAGGCATTAGATAAGTGCTCAATTACATTAGCCTACATTACATCATAGCACAACAGTGAATAGGAAATCTCTATAAAAGTGTAAAGGCGACAATTGCTGCTCACCCTGCTCGTCGGGATAGACTTCAAGCACAGCAATGGCAACAGATGGATCCGCGAGTCCATTTGTTGCAACGCATTCAAACAGCCCATTGTCTAGTGCAGGTTTTGTGGAATCGACCCGCAGGACCGACGCTGATCCACCTAGTATGACGAGAACCATGTACCGACTGTCCTTGGGGCCAATACGCTTCCCTGCCCTGCGCCAATGAACTTCTGGAAGCGGGTATCCAGATGCTCGGCAGAAAAAGCTCACGACACCATTCTCTGCGACCTTTTTATTCTTCGGGGCGAAGATAATCTTTGCTGCTTCTAGGAAATGACAATGTTCAACATGACTTTTCTGTGATCAAAGATTTACATCAGATAAAAGTAATGCCTGTCTAGGGAAACACTCAGCTATAAGGCCAACATGTCAAACTCAATTGTTCCAAAGAACTGGAGATTTTTCTGAAGCGAGAACTAAATATCTCTCATAGAATATGACAGAGCCTTATTTATTGTCAATACTTCCATAGCCTGAATATGCTGAACAAAACAATCAGCCCAATGTGATGATTACAGTAATCTAATCACTCAATCTCATTGCTGGCATAACCCACAAGACAAATATAACTCAAAAACACAAATTACCACAAACTCAGAGCTAATCACACCAGAATTAATCTCACCCACACCAGAATTAATCTCATCAACCATTGTAGCACATTCAAAACCAATGAAAATCTCAATGCAATTCATAACAACTGAGGATATCTTAAGAGTTCCACAGAAGAACATTCCCAGAAACACTGCAATCTAATCAGTCACAATAGTAGACCTATACAATAACAATAGGATAAACAATCAACATCATAGCCTCATGTTATCCTTGTGCTAGGAAATTCCAAAGGCAAATCTAATCAAAATTCATTCATATTCTAGTGGGGCTTAATAAAGGTATACACATTGCAATTATTAGGCCAAAAATAGCTTATATTTTTTCGATAGCATTAGATTTTGACAGGCTCTAAATCTAACAGCATGAGTCCACCAGTTCGTTGGGTACCTAGAGTGACATAATTTGACATATTTTGGCAGAAGAAACAAGCACAATACAGAATTTGATGACGATGATGATGACGATGATAATGATGATGATGATGATGATGATGACGATGATGATGTCAGTGATGACCAAGATGATGATATACCATTGATATATGATCTGGTTAGGCAGCATAAGTTAGAAGAAACCTACTGTGCTGCTCATGTAAAACAACTATGGGTGATTGAATATCCTATCTCAGTCACTACTCTAGGCCTACTCTTACAAAAGGCTAGCAATAAGTCACAATGAAGCAGTGGCTTCTCTCCCCCCTAAACAGCCGGGCTCAATCCCTACCCTCCCCCATGGACTGGACCAGTCCCCTCCCAGACAGTGTTTAATCTACTCCCCTTGCATGGGGGGGGGGGAATCGAGGGTTCTCGAGGGGGGAGGGGTAGTAACAAGAATTTCCCAAGAATTTTCGAGGGGGTAGTAACGAGACTTTTCCACCAAAAACTTTCGAGGGGGTAGTAACGACAGTTTTTCAACAACAGTTTTCCCCTCACCACAGGAAAGGCGCGATAAAGCCTGCAATTATCCATAAATTTCACACTTTCTATACATAATTTCATCTCTTTAATTTTTCTGGGGGGAAAACTCAATCCTGGGGAACTTTACCCCCACAGAGACGTCTAGATTAAACTCTGCCTCCCAGATCCCATATTGCCGACGTAAATTTTAGCTCATTTCTTATTAGAAAATGTGTCTGTAATTCATAGGTTTCGTCTGCTAAAATATCATAAATCCAACTTCTATTTATGAAGAAAGTGTGATAAAAATTGAAAAATCTTTCCCCCCCTGTTTTTCACTGGGCTCAACTTGCGCCCGCCCTGTATAGGGATAGAAGCCCCTGCAATGAAGAGCAATGAAACAGTGTGTAGTAAGTCTGATGATCATCATAATGATGATAATGAAGATACTGTTGTTGGCAAAAATAAAACATTCGGTTTCCTTCGTATTAGTTCAAATTTTCATGGTATCAGTTCAAAACATACAAATAACCTACTGGTTGTAAATTAGAAAAACAGGTTATGTACAATCACTACTTGCTTAGGATAAAAGAAATTAGTTTTAGACTATAGATTGAAAAATAGGAAATTATAAGAGACAGCATAGAACCTATTGAAATACAATCCTAATGTGTTCCTCCTCCACTCTGCATAACAAGAACTGAATTCCTGCAGTAGTTGGCCTCTGTTTAAAGGAATTCGCTCCACTAATGGACCCTGTTTGTCACAGTGGCAACTTAATCTTCATTACAATGCCATCTCCTTCAGTGGACCAGCATGGGCTTTCAGGACAGAAATAAATCACAGTGTCAGCTTGATACTGATTAATTATATCCGCTGGATTGGCACAGTCACTGCGCAGGTCAATCCAACGGATATAATCAGATATACCGGATATACCGGTAATCATGGACCCCGTTCATGACTGAACAGAAACAGTGCAATGTCTAATTTAACACTGCACCTTTTGTGCATTGCCATATGTATGTAAAATTTTAGATGTGGGTCTATAGCTATTTCATTGTTTTCACTGTAAATAATATGGCACTTGCTGCGTCCGACTCTAAAACTGATCTATATCTCCACGCAAAACACATCCCAGGCATTGCCGATCCCTCGGCTGCAATGCAGAATTTCGGATCGGAATTTCAGTTCTGTGAAAATGTCAGCTATTAATCATATAGCATAAGCTGTCTCTCAACACCACTGCAACCTTATTAATTTATTCATCATGATGCTTAGTGCTCACTGACTACTGCAACTTCATTTTGGCAGTCCTGCCAAAGTCCAACATACATGGGTTCCATGTGGCACTATGCCTAGTGCCCAGAGCCCACGTGGCTACGTTTTACTCTAACCTCAAGATAACATGTTCTCTTTAGCTGGGGATGGGTCGGGAGTGTGCCTGCGTAGATAATCTTGAAGGGGCTTTACATAAATCTCAAAAATGAAATGCATCAGCTCTAGGTTACTCTGAGCTGTGTCATCCAACAAAATTTATTCATAGATCCAAATATAAGCAAGAAACACTAACCTCTCTTTCGAGATTCTCCTGTAGTAACAAGCCTTGCTGATCACTGGAAGTGTTATTTTAGTTCCAGCATTAATTTCTATTCGGATTATTCCTGTTCTTATTCTATTCCACTGCCGTCATTGTTCTTCTAGTTTTAGTTCTGCTTTATAAATAAATTTTGTTCTTCATTCATTCATTTCAGATATTTATATAGCGCCCTTCAAGATTTCTACTCAGAGGCGCTCCCGACTACAGCGCGGACACTGAATCGGAGTTTCACGCCGAAGCGCATGAGCAATTGCGAGTGAAGGACTTGCCCAGGGTCCCTACGCTGGCGGCTTGAGGTGGATTCGAACCCGCAACCCTCCAGCTGTGAGGCACCAAATATACTCCCCTTGAGGTGGATTCGAACCCGCAACCCTCCGGCTGCAAGGCACCGAACATACCCCTACACCACCGCGCCCCACAACTTGTTCTAGTTCCACTTCCTATTTAGAAATAAGTTTAGTTCCAGTTCCAGTTCCAGAAAATTTATATTTGTAGTTCCACTTCCACTTGCAGTTCTCACAGAAATGTCTAACATAAACGATTAATGTCTATCAGACAGTCACACAAAACAATCTCTTGACCTATTTATTAGATTAGTATATTATGGGCAATGTGAATACCATCAGTCCGCAAAGCTATTAACAATAAAAAAAGTGATCAGTACCTCCCATGTATACACAGGGAACTACATGCTCCACACCTGAATCCACCAGGTCCGTGACTACTACACTCTTTTGCCAGTGAGAATTATTTCCAGTTGCATTGCTTTCACACATAAACTCAAGCTGAACGATCCTTCTCATGCAATGGCCCGTTCTATTTGGAACAATCTTCCATTTCATACAGGAACCATATATATGCTTTCCTCACTTTGCGACTTCGATTCGGTAGATCATCAGATACTCCTTACAAGGCTTGCGGCATCATACGGGATCTCAGACCGTGCATTGGCTTGGTTCTGCTCCTATCTTGAGGGCGGACCATGAGGGTGGAGATTGGAGATGACAAGTCGGTCTGGGCGCCTGTTGTTTGTGGTGTTCCTCAGGGCTCAGTCCTGGGGCCACTACTTTTCATTCTCTACACAGCTGACCTCTATAATGTTGTAGCGTCGCTGGGTCCCACATCTCATCAGTTTGCTGATGACCTTCAACTGTATTTGTCCTGTCGACCTGAGGATTCAGTGGTATGCGCGCAACAAATGCATTGTGCACTTGAGACGGTGCATCACTGGATGTCTGCCAATCGTCTTAGACTCAACCCGAGCAAGTCACAGTTTATATGGTTCGGTACAACACGTGCACGTTGTAGGATCGATAAAAATGCTCTTCCATCGGCATCCCTTACTGGACAGTCCTGTAATGTGGTGAGGGACCTTGGGGTGCTTCTTGATGGTGGGCTTACGATGGCTGATCATGTGTCACATATCTCCAGGATTAGCTATTATGAGCTCAGGCAGATCCGAGTTATACGGAGAACGCTGTCGCTAAGCGCTGCGGCTGTGCTAATACACTCCTTTGTCCTCACACGTCTTGACTACTGCAATGGGGTCCTCCTGGGCCTCCCTGAGTTCCGTCTTCATCAACTTCAGCTCGTTCAGAATGCAGCAGCTAGACTGCTGGCTGATCTACCAAGATATTCACACATATCTGACTACATGCGACGTGAGCTGCACTGGCTTCCAGTTGCTGATCGTGTGCAAATCAAAATTGCTACGCTGGTTTGGAAGGCTACGACTGGTACTGCTCCAGACTACATTGCTGAACTGTGCCTTCCAGTTGGCACTCAAACTGGTCGGCGGGCTCCTCCGGTCTGCCTCGCGAAATGACTTGATGATACCGTCGTTTCGAACCACCACCTGTGCTCATCGGGACTTCTCGATTGCGGCGCCACTGGAACGCTCTTCCGCCGTCTGTGCGTGCTGCACGCGGCTATATGGTTTTCTCTAAACTCTTAAAGACGCATTTGTTCAGCTGTTTGATGGCCACGTGTTGAGCGCTTCTGAGAGACTCTTAAGTGGCGCTTTATAAATGTTTTGTTACATTACATTACATTACATATCATGAGATTTGGCAACTGGTGGCCATTTTACTTGAGCTTACTTCAAACATTTGTCTTGTTTCAAGTATCATACACAGCGAGATCCAACATGAATGCAAGCACCTTCTACGAAGTCTTTGTGTTGATAGCATACATTTATTTTCATCTATTTTGATCTAGCAACTGCTATTACGGATAGTGGCCTTTAACCAAAACCAGATTCCAGACTCAAAATCCATTGGAGAGAACCACTCCACTTAGGCTGCGAGTTGCATTTATTGAATGCAACGTTTTGAAAGGTACTCTCAACATGTCAAATATAATGCATCGATATATTATATTCATAACATCAGTTCTAACCAATCAGTGGTCAATTTGTTAGAGTGCTTGCCTTGTAACACACAGCATAGTGGTTTGAGCATTCCCTGAGACAGTTACTGCGTACAGACCTTAAGAAAGTCCTTCACTCACAATTGTTCAGTGCTATTGATTGATGCTTGGTCATTATATAGTGGCATTTCATAAACGTGTGCCAATAACAACAATAAAAAGAGTGTGGAAGGAATAACTCAATACACCAAGAAAATCATGGTGACGTGCAAGAAAGGTTAAGATATCCTGCCCACAACAAGCACAGTTCTCACAAATATCTCCCCACTTTCCAAATCAATATTCTAAATAAAATAATGTTATAAATCAGGTTGGTAATTAACAGTCAAATAAAAAGAGGGTAGACATCACAAGAGCACAGTAATGGGTACAGATCAAGGTGTTTACACAGTAGCATTTGCTGGGCAATGGAAGGCTGAAATAAACAAGAAAAGTTTAATTTTTTTGCCTATAAAGGTTAAATTAAATAACATCGTCTTGTTGATCACATTCAGAGAGAATGGCATGAAAAAAGAGGGAAGAATGCATGAACCCATATAAAAATTCAACAAATTCAATCCACTTCTGCTTCTCATTCAGAATTGTTTTTGCACTGACCTACTTGTCCATCAAATGTTTTTGTGCATTAAAAAACTCTTTGTAGATTCAAGGCCACATTTAGGAATATTTAGCATTTCAGGTTTTGGCAGTTTTTAGGTAGGTATGTATGTATGTATGTAACTATGTATGAGCACTTGTTATAGCGCCCCTTCAAGATTTCTACTCGGAGGTGCTCCCGACTACAGCGCGGACACTGAGTCGGAGTTTCACACCGAAGCGCATGAGCAATTGCGAGTGAAGGACTTGCCCAGGGTTCCTACACGGCGGCTTGAGGTGGATTCGAAACCGCAACCCTCAGGCTGCAAGGCACCAAACATACCCCCTACACCACTGCGCCCCACATTCACACTGTTGACATTGCCAACTGTGGAATGTCAACAGTCTGGCCACTGCCATTTGTCTATGTCTCATTTATACAAATTTGATCAGCCCTGCACATCTCAAACATTCAGCATTAACCAATACTATTTACACAGTAAAACAATGCCCAGAAACCTTGACATGAGCTCAGGGTTTTTCTGTGTTCATTTCCTGAGAGCACTTGAAGCCCATTCTGTTTGATCATTGTTTTGTGTTGTCGGGTTGGGAGTTCCTCAGAGAAGTTTCAGATGTTTCTCGTGAAGTAGTATATATAAATTTTGCAATTATAGGCCTACACACAAACATTTTATCAGAAAATCAGAGGTGGCACCAGGTATTTTCTGCTACCAGGGCAGTCATACAAGCAACGCTTTTTTCTAGAAGAAAAGGTTCCGGAACTCAACAAATTCAGAACAATTATATGGGATTATTTTAAGATAATAGTTTTATTTCACATATATCAATATCAATAAACAGTGAAAGCACTGAAATTAAATTAAAATATCTAAATAATTTTAAATAATTTTCTATAAAACTTTAAATTAACTAAATTATTTTTAATAGTTGCAAAAAGGTCCCGGAACGCCATTCCGGACCACTCCGGCTGAAAAAAGTACTGCATACAAGTAACCAGTGCAGGGAGCGATTAGTGCCCCAAATAAACTTTGGGCACGGCAAAAATTCTGGCAGCCTTGTGGCAGGGCAACGACCAGGGCAACGGCTTTTTTACTAGGGCATAACACCCTGGCTTGCCATGCTGTAGTACCGCCACTACAGAAAATGGTAACAGATTTGGTTCCATATCAAACTTCAGAAACAAAAGAAAAGAGCTTGAATGACAATCTTAAGAGATCAATCAACACCTTAAGACCTCTGACTTCCTTCAATTTAACCCCTGCAGCTCCGTCCATATCATCACCATTCAACATTTAACCCTCCAAGATCCCAGACCCAGGTTTATGACTTCCGTTGAAAGCCTTAATCAGAACACCACATGGAGCGCAGCCACTTCCGGTGGGCCGGTCATCTGCCATGATTTCACCCACGCAGAGGCCACTTCCACAGCGAACTTATGCAAGACGAAGCGACTGGCAATGACGCATTCGATGCCAGGAATTGGTGCAGCGGCGCAGATGGTTCGGTCGAAGAAATCCAATAAAAATCGTCTTGATAAACGGGACATGTGTGCGGGTGCACGAATCTCGTAGGTGATGGCATGCCACTGAACAACAGGATCTGATCAACAATTGCAATTTATCGGAGGTGGATAAAATGATATGATTCAAGAGAAAATATTGCTCCGTGATGAAGGTGTCTCTTTCAGGACGGCTGCTGCCGTTTCGGCGTGTGAGTTAGTGCTATATAAAATGTGACAACTCCAACGTACAATGTTAAAATGATTGATTCTTGGTCCACATTTCACACCCACGTTACGCATTTCACACCCACGTAATGCATTTCACACCCACGTAACGCATTTCACACCCACGCAACGCAATCAGATCTGTTTAAATGAACATCACGGTACTATTAAATTGGATACCATCCCACAGTATGTGACTGAGTTGAAATTTTATGACACACTACTGGAATTGTCAGTAAACAGCAGTGCCTATGCCTGCAGTGTTTGCAGCTGAATTGTCCATTTAAGAGATGTCTAATGCATTAGACATAAGCACCACAGATGCAATTACTTATATTTCTATAAATGTCAAGTCTAGATAAGACTGTGAACTGAGTATAAGTACTGCAATGTACTGTATGACTCGATAATGTACTGGAATGGCAAGATTTATATATCAGCCCCACAATGCACAATACCTACTCGTCTGACATGAAATTAAAATTTGCATCCAATATGCAGGAAATGCAATGAAAACAATGATGACAATGTTGATGATGATAACGTTGATGAAAATGAAGACAATGACGAGTGCATCCGGAAGGGAGGCCAAGCAAGGATTGTGCTTCACATGGCCAGGATATCTTGACAAGCTCTGTTGCCTGTCACCGTGATTTCCATTATTTATCGAGTCATCCAAAAACATCTCTTTACTTCTGAAACGTTTTCAATTCTGTACTTTTGAGGGAAATGTGCATGGGGCAGGAGCATCCCCGGCCCCCCACCTTTTATGATCATGATGATTCCTATAACATTTCTCTTCACATTACGATAACATTCCAGTACATTTTAACAGTAATCAATCAACACAACCGAAAACAGAGACAATTAATTATTAATTAATCATTAGTTTTATTTGAGGGTTGTTTGATACTCACGATGAGGTTCAGATATGCTGCTTAGACTGCAATGCAGGTCAGTCAGAAGGAGGTAAAAACTCACGAAATCCACAATTGTGTTCATGTTTCTATTCAAATCACAGGATGAATCTGATTTAGCAGACAACACACAAGAATATACAGCATATGCATCATTTGGCAGTTAAGTCTAAAGTATACTTTAATGATAACATGACAAAATTGTAATTGTAATCATAACAATTTATATATCGTGGTTGGTAGCAAGCTACTTCTAGGACGCTTCACAAAACTGTCTACTGTCAGCGCAAATGCTAAATGCTCGTGTTTACATAATAAGTGCATTAATTTTGTTAACCTCACTAGTTTTTTTTCTACCAAAAACAGAACTTTCCACGATGTTGCTACTATGGGGCCGTCCATAAAGTACGTCACGCTATTTTTGACCATTTTACCCCCTCCCCCTGTCACAAACTGTCACAAAACTCGGACCCCCCCTAAAGTACGTCACACTTTCGAACATAGAAATAATAATACTTCAGAAAGCAAGGCTAATATATAAACAAGGCTTCGCAACAGCATTATTACTAGCGCTCCTAGCGAGAGGAATCGTGAAAAACACATTCAGGAGATATGCATTTCATGCTATTTTGACATAAAACTAATTAAAATGTTTCAGAAAATTTTTGAAAATTATTTTTAAAGCTATGAAATTCTACTAAAAAAATAAAATAATAAATGTGTGACGTCACACATGGACCCCCCCCTGTCACAAACTGTCACACTTTCTTAAACCCCCTCCCCCCCTGGAGCGTGACATACTTTATGGACGGCTCCTATGATAAACACAGTATATGTGCATTTATTATCTCAAATTTAAGATCAAGGATGTCTACAAAGGGGAGGTTGAGTCTAAGCCCCACTCAAAAAGTGGGGCCAGAAATGCCCTTGCTCCACCTGCATTTTCCATAGCAGGAAAGAAATCAAAATGCATCAGAAGTACAGCAGAAGATGTTTGAGTGTGAAAGGAATAACTCACTACACCACAAAAATCATGGTGACAACATGCAAAAGAAGGTTAAGATATCCTGCCCACATCAAGCACAATTCTTGCTTTGGATCCCATGCTGCATCCAATCGTAAATAGCTCTCCACTTTCCAAATCAAAATTCTAAATAAAATAATGTTTAAAATCAGGTTGGTAATTAACAAATATTCCATTACTTCTTCCTATGACTTACTTATAACTATCGTATGAACAAATATCCACCATCACAATGGAGGCAGCTGCAGTCGTGTGTAAACCTGCATGCAGATAGCACATGCTATAATTACTAAGAGTCTAAAATAATGATGATAGATCTTACTGAATTTGTAAACAAGTGTGAATATGTAAGTAATCCTATTTCCCATTACTCTAGTCATTGTGACATACTTATTAAACAGGTGCCGTGTTAATTGTCGAGATGCACACATACCTACAAATGTACAAGCACACGAAGATCAAAACACTGCAATGAACAGAACTCTGTGAAACTCACCGTCGTTCTGTTTCGCTTGATCGGAATCAGATGTTTCGAAGTGCTGCTGTGCAACAGTCCATGTGCACATCCTACACAAGATCATCCACTGGAGTCAGATTGCATGCACTGACCATCGTCGCAACAGAACCAACTGGAGAGAGAGGTAGAAGGAGATAGGCCGGGCCCTCGTCCGCACATCACGCGCCGCGGCGATGCCTTACATCAGTCGGAGGAGACAGAGACACAAGCTCGTCTTCGCGTGCAGCGGCTTTGCTTATTTGCTTTCGACGGATGCAAGGAGGAGTGATGATCAATAAATGCACATTTATCCAGGACGAGGAGCGAGCGACAGCGCGAGCGGCGGCGGCGCCTACACTGCCTGCCGACAGCACAAGACGGACGGAGGAGCAGCCGATCCTTCCTCCTGGCGGCGGCCCCACATGAGTACGTACTAATCAAGCCGGTGCAGACGAACGGGTCAACCAGTGGACACAGCGGCTCCTCGCTCACGTCTGATCCCCAGAGAGGATGCAACATATGCTTGCTGCTCATCCGGATGCTGGTGGTCAATCCCCTATCGAGCTCTGAAGCTCCCGCCCTCCTCCTCCTCCCACCCCTCTATTAGCATTATTGAACACCTGTTGTCAGCACCAAGTCCCTGAGAAGAGATAATGATAAGCATGTCAGTTGTGCATAAGATATAATATGTAATACTACAAGCTTAATAAACTTAATCGAAACACCACATGGACATATATGCCCTAATTATATTTGTATATGTACATAATATAGTCTTTGAAGTAATGTCTGTTAGTAATTGACCCTATTGTAGCTGAACACTGTCAGACAGAGTGCCAACTTGATGGCTGCCTATTGTGGCTCTCAGACTTTGGCTGCAATAAGCCATACATACTGTGTTTTGTCATTGGACAAGTTTACACCTATGAACACACCACAGTAGTTTACTTACATACTTAGTAGAGTATGAATGTATGTATGGATAAATGTATCTATGTATGTATGCATGTAAGCACTGTGCATTCAGGGAGACCATAATTATAGTATAGAGTTGCAGTAGTCAAATCTTTTCACAATAAGGTAGTGTATCACTGGTTTCAGCGATGCTGAATCCAGCGTAGAGTGAATATGTCAGATTTTTCTGAGGAGCAACGAGCAGGCTTAACTTGCAGAAACACCTACTCATAGATGCTCCCTATATTGGCCCTCATTCATCTGAAAACTTATGTTCACAGTTTTAAAGCATTTCATGCACTAAATCCGAAATTGTCATTATTATGAATGTATTTCCTCTATTCAAGTCAACCTGTATGAATAATGTATGTGCTTGTCTATGACCATATATATATATATATATATCTACAGTCAATTACTAATGCTTATGAAAGCATGCATGTTATAAACACACAGGTAGTCTTTCTTTTCTTGGCATTTATATTATCTTGTGAAACATTTCAATTTGAAAAATACATATCGGCCTACCCTGAAATTCGTTTATGGTTAAGAGATTACAGACATTGCAAAGACTGTAAGATATATCTTGGCAGATTGATGACTTCAACTAAATGTATATAAGGTTTACAAATATGCAAATGAGAAACTGAGTCAACAATACATCATTATAACTGCACAGCCTAAACTGTTTTACAGTTTCAATACATACCGGAACTCTCTGAGTTTGTTCTTTTTAGGTTCTTCCCCAAAGATTTTCATTTTCCTTTATCAGGCTATACAGACAAACATCACCAGAAAGATATGAGACCGATCTATCAGATATTATCTTGGAAATGTGAAATGGCTGTTATACCTACAAACATGCAAACAAACATAAATGCACAGCACAAGATATACTTGTATAGCAAACTTTATCAAACAGATAGCCACAGATGATTGAGAAGACTAGAAATAGAGACAGAAGGAACAAAACAGAAAACAGACAAGTACAGACACACTTACACAGACAAAACACACACACATACACACAGCAAGACATAGTGAGATAGAGGAAAAGGCAGAGGGACAGACAGCAATATAACATCTACCCCAGAAATTGGCACAATAAACTGCTGGTTGTTCAATGCAGAGCAGCATCTCGAGAAGGGACAGGACTGAAATCGAATGTGGATTGGGACATCCTATCCTCTACAGACATTGGCCAGAACGAAATGGCGCATGCTGAAGATAAATTTTACCCACAAAGGACCAGCGGTGCATGTATTTCCTCTTATGTACATTGACATATATATCGGGGCTGAGGAGAACCTAATACAAGAATAAGATAAAAACTGCTATGAATATCTCTTCTACTCTGTAAAAGTTGAGGCATGAAGATGGCAACTCTAAGGCGGTTGGTTCTATGGTTCAGAAGTTGTATGAAACAGTGGAAACAGTCTTCACTGAAAAGTGGAGGTAGGATAGACAGAGTCTTAGAAATTCATGAGAAACAACTTAGGTTTTAATCTTACAGCAGATGTTAACTTTAACTGATCACATATGTTTTGCATTGTTTGGCATTCTTCAAAGTAGAAATTATTATCACCAGAAAAATGTTTAGCAGTCCTCAAATCTGAAACTGTTATTAGCATATTGCTTGCTTCTAAGTAGCATGCCATGATTGAAATGGGAGAGCTTCAAACCCGATGCAAATCACAAGAGAACATTGGCAAATATCAAGTTCTGCAAGACCAATATATCTCGAGTTTTCCAATATCCTGGTGATTGTCAAAGGCCACACAATATAATATCCAACACAACATTATAATGTAGGACAAATGAAGCCAATGTAACAATATTTCCATTTCCATATTTCTATTGTGGGAACATTTCCATATTTCTAATGTTATATGGGCTTCCTACATCCTACATATGATGTTGCTGTTGGAGATGTAATTTCACTTTTAAAATTTAGCAGTTTCTAATTACCAATTCTGTGGCTCTAGTAACACTGTATTGTAGTACCAGCACATTCTTATATCAACTTGCATATTAGGTAGAAATACAATGATATATGCCGGTGAGTAGGCCATACTTGAGACTAGGTGGACAATAACTGCTGTGAAGCAGAAATGGAATATGTATAAGTCATGACATGGCACATAGTATTTAAGTCATAAAGCATATTTAAAAGGTTTTCCCATGAGCCAATTTGGGACAAACCTGTACACTGGAAATTTTAAAAATATGCTTGAAATATGTGGGTGATTTGTTGCATGAATCACTCATGTAAATTTCAATAAGAAATAAGAGAAATTATGGAATTTGCACATTTCCTCACCTTTCAGCTTTCCATAACTATACACTGAAAATGAAAATCGAAACAATGGATGATAGAATCAGATATTTCTTGAACTTCTGAATCCTTCACTCAAGAAAGAGTCAAAAATCAAAGTTATTTAGGCTTGATAGAGGCCTACTGCACTGGTCTTGGATGAAATTCCTGTATAATTAGGTTAAAACCACATAGCCTATTTCTATCACAAATAATGAAAACGTTACAATCTTTAAAGATGTACATCTCTTAATTTGCAGCTACTTTAAGAAATTGTGAGTTAAAGTCGACCATAATTTGATGACCTAAACTAAGCTGCTATGCCTAGGGGTCATGAATGTTAACAGACCTGGTGAATTGGCAGGCATTCATAAGACTCTGAGGCTGCCGTCAATTAAATATCCATAAAAACTGGTTAAGGTGAATATTTACAATCTTGGTCATTTGCACAAGAATCGATAAGACGCCAAGGAGAATGTTAAATTCAGTTTTGCTGAAGGATAAAATCAGTGTCCTTATCTATGCATGTAGACGTCTCTGTATTTATCTATGAATTTATGCCTCTCTCTGGCACTACATAAATCTCATCTCTTACAGTATGCTGAAGATACTCCTGAGGCATATATTCATGCCCAAGCTGTAGAGTAGTCTTATAACGGAGAAAATAATTAGACGACGAAACTCTGAATAGTAAGTACATCCCCAGAGCAAATCAATGCATGCATCAGTGTAGAAGCAGCTTTGGCCGACAGCAACTGACGTATAGTTCGGATCTGATGCAAATGAAGGAGCTTATTTGACATACACGTGCTCAGAGGTCAATGTTAAATTCAGTTTTGCTGAAGGATAAAATCAGTGTCCTTATCTATGCATGTAGACGTCTCTGTATTTATCTATGAATTTATGCCTCTCTCTGGCACTACATAAATCTCATCTCTTACAGTATGCTGAAGATACTCCTGAGGCATATATTCATGCCCAAGCTGTAGAGTAGTCTTATAACGGAGAAAATAATTAGACGACGAAACTCTGAATAGTAAGTACATCCCCAGAGCAAATCAATGCATGCATCAGTGTAGAAGCAGCTTTGGCCGACAGCAACTGACGTATAGTTCGGATCTGATGCAAATGAAGGAGCTTATTTGACATACACGTGCTCAGAGGTCAATTGCTGCTGGCCCAGTGTCACATCCAGGTCATGCACCAAAGTAGACAAGGAGGCAGTTTGAAAGCAGAGCTGCAAGTTATGCAAATCTACCTTTTGGTGTTGCTAATGGTTACCTAGAGAGATCAGTAGAGTTTTGCTAGGATTAAGCCACAGACGGAAGGCATCCACGCACAGATGGGGCGTGGTGGTGTAGGGGTATGTTCGGTGCCTTGCAGCCGGAGGGTTGCGGGTTTGAATCCACCTCAAGCCGCCGCGTAGGGACCCTGGGCAAGTCCTTCACTCGCAGTTGCTCATGCGCTTCGGCGTGAAACTCCGATTCAGTGTCAGCGCTGTATTCGGGAGCGCCTCTGAGTAGAAATCTTGAAGGGGCGCTATAACAAGTGCTCTAAATGAATGAATGAATGAACAGAGAGCCTCCAATGTTTCAACAATTTTCTCCGTTATAAGACTACTCTACAGCTTGGGCATGAATATATGCCTCAGGAGTATCTTCAGCATACTGTAAGAGATGAGATTTATGTAGTGCCAGAGAGAGGCATAAATTCATAGATAAATACAGAGACGTCTACATGCATAGATAAGGACACTGGGCTCCAAAACAGTGGCATAGCTGGCCACGTGGTGCTTAGACTCCAAACCCTCTGAGGCTACTGCCATCACTCTTGGGTCTCGTGTAGATCCCATAGATGTCTTCTGTGTTCTTATGTGTTCAGTGACTACTACTTTGCTCAGTTGTTGACTACTATCAACACATAGTAAAGATTATTTTGCAGACTGACTTCATGTACTCAAATCCCGCCAAACACTATGTAGCCTAAATGTAGGCATACTCAACCACGTCAACGTTATACTCAATGCTTCAAAATGCATACTGGCTTCCGAGGTTACATCCAGATCCCACTGGGGGAACTTACAATGCACCCTCAAACTCCCTAATCACTATAAGCGCTTTGCAACTTCGGCTCTTGTTGTTCTCAACTCCAGTTTCTATTCAGGTACTAAAACCCTCGGCTAAAATGTTGCCTATGTCACTGCTCTGTGATAATTTGGTACTGGGCTTGCAATGAGCCAACTATTTTCACAGGTCAACTTCATAAACAAGGGCAGCATTTTAATTGACTGTTATGCAGATAGTCAGTGTAGGGTTCATGCAGTAATCCTCCTTATATCTGCATTATTCTGTGAAAAGTGAATTTCATTGTATAGGTTTTATGTGGATAAAAATATCTTAGGTTTTAATTTTATAATGGCTGGCACGAATGCATAGACCAGCATCATAAGGCATAATAATATTAGATTAGGCCAAGGGGAAACTGCCTACTGTGTCCCGAATCAACATGGAGAGCACGGACTAGCATATGCCCACAGCTGAGGCCTACTTGAAATTCGATCAAATTTTAAATTAGATGGTAAAATTTGATCGAATTTCATCTAACTCAGTGTGCATAGGCAATAGACGACAGGTCACAATTTCACCCATATATAGACCTAGTAATTGTCTATGTGTCCTTACATAACTACGAACAGTTGTGCCTACTTAGAATTTAAAAAGAAAACAGCAGAGAAACGCTATGTGTTGAACATTAATCGATGACATAATACTTTGACACTTACTGTACCACAAACTCAAAAATTTTATAGCCTTAGAAACTACACAATCGTGGAGAACTTAACCGAAACTGATTAATTCGGCCACTCCGTGCTCAAGGCTTGTTAGTCTGTCTAGCTTGTGACATTTGGTGCATTGAGGCTGGCAATGTCAACAGAGTCTGTATGTACTATGTAGCCTATACCCAGTGTTTAATCTAAACGTCTCTTGGGGGGGAGTTTCCCCAGGATCGAGTCCCCAGAAAATGAAAGACATGTAATTTTGTAGAGAAAGTGTGAAATTTAGGGATAATTCCCCCCCAGGATTTATCGTTTACCCCCCCCCCCCGCGGTGAGGGTGGATCGAGGAGGAGGAAATTTTTGGTTGTGAACTCTCGTTACTACCCCCTCGAGAAAATTCTTGGAACATGAACTGGTAACCACACCAATGAACAATTATCTGGTTACTCTGAACATTATGCCATTACCTCATAGTAGTGACAGTAGGCCATACATAAAAATTTAGGCTGCATCACCAGCGCAAAACTTACAGTCGACTTGTACAAGGTGAAAACTGTTGTTCCGTATGTCAGCTGTTAATTAACTATACAGTCTCAAAGTATTTTGTAATTGACAAACCAGTTTTATGCATAATTGCTATTGCTGTTTTACTAAAGGCCACTTGAAGTTAAGTTATGGTTCGATTATTACTTTCGGTTACTGAGATGATGATGATGATGATGACGACGATGAGGAGGAGGAGGTAGACCGTAGAGGAGGAAGAGGAGGAGGAGGACGATGATGATGACGACAACGACGACGAATTGTTTCACAGTAGTGATAACTGGTGGCCTATTTAAGTGGATTCCATAGTAATCTAATAACTTTTATACACAATGCCAAAATGCTATAAAAGTACCAGTTTTCTCTATTCAAAGACCTAATTTTAAACGTTATGCAATCAGAGTAGCCCATGTGCCCACCAATCAGAGGTGCAAAAAACCAAACTTTTTTCAAAATGAAAAGTTGGTTTTTTGGTTTTTTGGTTTTATTTGGTTTTTTTGGTTTTTTGGTTTTTTGTTTTATAAATTTTCCTATTTCGGATCATAAAACTCATAAAATGGCATAATACCGTTCAAATTAATCAGATACATATAAATGAAATTAACTAGAGCAGTAGAACCGTAGAATGTCATAAAACGAAGTTAACAAAGAATATACAACAATTGCCAAGAGACTTGAAGAGACGACATTTTTGGCATTTATAATTTTAAAATTTGTAAAACCAAAAAACCAAAATTTGCAGATTTTTGTTTTTTGGGTTTTTAAAAACCAAAAACCAAAAATCAAAACCAAGCCTTTAACAGCCCTGCCACCAATGCCACCATGCAAATGAATTGCCCGAGTCTAGTGAAAATATATCAATGTAGGGCTTGAGCATAATCTGGGACTGTTGAATTCTTTCCGTGTTGCGAATGCACATATAGGGTCATACAAATGAGTGAAAAATATCCAAACGTCCAATCCATGGACAGAAGGAAAATTTATAAACCTATAATTTTACAAATTTGACCAATTTTCATGTTCCAATAGTGTTGCCTTAGTAGAGCTCGTCTACCATCGTCTACCCGCTGAACTTGCGATGCGTCACTTCCGGTGGCTTCAAATACTGCAGATTAAGTCAATGCCCGACATGGCTGCCACTATTTCATCTGATACCTCGACGGTTTGTTAAGGACAATCCAACGACCTCTTATATATAACAATCCACGTGTGGTTAACATTATTTTATCCGTTAACACCAACCATAACTAAGGAATCTATTATACACCTCTTTAACACCGTTTAGTGTCAGAGTTTGTTAAAATCGCAGCGATGGCGAAATCTGTTGGATTAGTAAAACCTGTGCTTCGATTTATTGGTAGGTTGTATACTTCAACTGGTAGGCTCAGTACTAAGTACATTTTTATAGCGCTATATTTTCAAGAAATCATGAAACTTTTTAGACCTACGTCAAGTATGCCTAGTTTGTTATTAACATTGGCCCATCGTTTTTGTCGTGAAAGCCGCAGGTTAAATAATTATTCAAAACATTCAGTCATTTCTACGCAAAAACGTTCTGATGCCAATTACCAACAGTTATTCATCCTAACAATCAGCAGAAAGTCTCAAACTGCTTCAGAAACTCAGACTGCTTCGAGCTATTGTGTAAGGGGCGCGGTGGTGTAGAGGTGTGTTCGGTGCCTTGCAGCCGGAGGGTTGTGGGTTCGAATCCACCTCAAGGGGTATATTTGGTGCCTTGCAGCCGGAGGGTTGCGAGTTCGAATCCACCTCAAGCCGCTAAAGCGTAGGGACCCTGGGCAAGTCCTTCACTCGCAATTGCTCATGCGAAGGGCGTGAAACTCCGATTCAGTGTCTGCGCTGTAGTCGGAGCGCCTCTGAGTAGAAATCTTGAAGGGGCGCTATATAAATATCTGAAATGAATGAAATGAAAAGACTTTAAACACAGGAAATGCTACTTTCACAGATTTTCTCGTTTTGTGTGTCAGGTTATTTGTTCGACTAAGTATTGTGTGCGCTTCTGAACATCAGTTATCCATCTATATTTTCATACCTCTGACACAGTGAAATGAGGGGCAAGAGCTTTTAAGGAGACAGCGATTCTGTTGCTCATGACCTCTGACATATGCTGAAATTTCTATGGCTGTGCTTAACTGTGTGGAAAATCCACCATTCTTGCTTTGTCAACTCAGCTTTATGTCATCTTTTGTTAAAAAATTCGATGACTTCACCACAGCTTTGAAGTCTTTAAGCTTTCTGTGTAAACAAAATTTTCCTGACTATTTTTTATCAACAAATTTGACAGTCATTTTTTCATTCTCATTATTTTTTAGTGACCTTCTTCTCTTTCCCATATTGTTAATGCTTAGAACAAGCCATATTGCAATTAGTATTAAAAGTGGCCAATAATTTTAGGGCATTTGTGTCAACAGCTTGGCCCATGGTAATTTTTCTCTGATCTGTAAAACGATCATGGTGGTTGATTCTGTGTTACTGTATTAGAAATTATAGGATTCAATTACCTTATGCAATTTTATAGGCTAATATGTTATTGTATGTTTTTACATGCTTCCATTCTCTTTATGACTTGGCTTTTTGTGTGGACTGCTCAACATCATCATCATTTATATACCGGTATTTTATGAAACAATGGCAGACATTGGAGCAAACCTAACTGGTAAGTCATCTAGTTTTCTGGACTGATTTTTTTCTTTTTGAATGAAACAAAAAATACAGAAAATCAGTAGAACTTAATGCATTGAAAATTACTGAAACAGCAGAGTCCTGTTCCTTTATATTTGTAGTATTGATACTATTATAGTTGTAAGATTACAACTAAAAGAAATATAACCCCTTTATATTTGTAATATTGATACTTGCAATTATTGGTTTTAATTTCATTGTATTTTGCGAGATCATCGGGTAGCTCACTCACTCAAAGATGTAGACGGACACCTGGTTTGAGTTTATTTAAAGATGCTGAATTCTAAAAACATTTAACAGTTTGTTTCTCCTTTTCTTGCATATTTTTCAACTTCAGGCATTTTTGCCTATGTTTTGTCTTTCTTTTCATAAGTAATTTAAATTATAAACACAGGTCTAACATATCTTATGTTCAAAGTTTGATCTGGAGTTATAAATTAGTGTGCAGGACGCACTGGAATAAATAAGATCTCGAGGATCTTGTTTAAGAGTTTGATGTCGCCCCATTGCTGGAACAGATAGTTAAAAGCTATTAATTATTTCCATTTTTCTTTTTAACTGGCAATACCTCTTTCTGTAATAGGTTGCAGTGTGTCAACCTAGAGATTCAATATTAAACAAATATATATACAGTTGTATACAGGTGAGAGTAATGCACATCAACAAAGGCTTAGTCATATGTCTTTTACTGAACTGTGGAATTACATGTATTTCATTAAGTTGCTAATTATGTTATGTGTTCATACTGAACTTACGTTTCAGATCCTATGTTCCGGGGCATTTATCACGGCTCAGTCAAGCATAAAGGTAGATTTTTAGACAGTTTTTGTCACTTTTTATTACAATTAAATGAATTTGTATATGACATGTCAGGATAATATACTCAAACTTTCGAGTTGAATTGAATTGTATTTTATAGCTGTAATGAAATTGTTTCGTATTTTAATTATACACATTGTTCTTTGTTATAAATGACAGTAGTAAAAATTTAGCTACAACACATCTTTAATTAGAATTGTGGCATGATTTTGATTAACTAATATGAGCACTTTTAAACTTCAAAGTTATGTGACTGTTATCAGATGACTTTCAAGATGTCCTGAAACGGTCATGGGATACTGGAGTTGATAAGGTATCTCATTATTGCCATTGACTTAGTTGTAGATGTAATTTTTAACATAATTATTGAGTTTGTGGCACCAGAGAACAAGGCACAAAGCATTAACTGATTGTGTATTGGAAGTAAACCATAATAATTAGATTATTTCCTTAAGAAGAAATTGACCTTATTTGTAATTTTATTTTGATTTGCCAAGGTCAGACAAATTTCCAGAAGAGTTTGACCTGACCTTGGCTGAGCTTTTATAAGCTACGACTATTGTGAGTTATCACCCTAGCGCATAAACATTCAGTGTACTGTCACTCGTTTAATTATTTTCATTAATCGTAGGTTCAGTTATTGAGGACTGTTTAGCCAGAATGCACTTGCCTGGTTTGCTGGTGTTATTCCAAAGTCTGATCAAATTTCTTCTTATCAGAAATGTGAGTCTGAGCCTCTGAGGTGCAGATAGACAGCTGCCGGGAAAAGATGCAGTTAGGTATCCAAGTGCTTGAAAGCCAAGGAGAAATAGTGAGTTTTGAGCCGCTTTTTGAAGGAAACATGTGATGTGCTTCATTCATCAGCTGGGGACTGTGTTACACAGTCATGATGGAAAGTACACTGGAGCCTTCATAAAACAACCTATGGAAGCCTTATCTGCATTGTAATGAGTTTACTTCCAAGGCATCAACAATCAATTTGAGATCTCTATTCTTGACCACACTGTATTAGAATTCATGTTATATTCCAGTTTTTCTTAAGTTGCATCATTTTGGATTCATTCATTCATTCATTCAAGTATTTACATGTATATAGCACCTCTTCAAGGAAACTACTCAGAGGTGCTCCCGACTCCAGCACGGTCAAAAAGAACAGTTTTCAAGTGCTTATGGAATGTGTCAGAGAGTGATCTAGGGAACAGACGTAGCTCAAGAGGAAGGCCATTACATACTGATGGGCCTACCACAGAAAAAGCACTGGTATATGTTATATAGCCATGTTTCATTCCCTTCATGAATTTTTTCATCTCTATATAAATAGTCAGATATATACAAAACAATGGAAAAACTGCATTGCCGATGTGCAGTCCTGCACAGGAAGGACTAAGTACTAAGTAAGTATATACAAAAGACACGTTATATGCAGATTCCCGTATAGCTCAGAAATGACTGCTTTGTATGCTGAATGTGTGAAAGCGTGATCCTGTGTTTGTTTATCAGATAATCATAACGGGAGGTAGTCTGAATGACAGCAAAGAAGCCCTAGCAACGGCACAAACACACGGTCAGTTACTGAATTATGTGAGCGTTTTATATGTATTAACATTACGTAATAATAGCATACTGGTTAAATTGATTTTTTTAATGTTCAAGGTCTGCTTACCTTGGCTGGAACTTTATTGAGTTTTCCATTTTAAATAAAAGTAATCATTAAAGTTGTAGACTTTAATGATTACTTTTATTTAAAATGGATGGATAGGTATGACTAGATTTACCTGGTAATAACATGATGTACTGACTTCGACCACATAACAAAAGAACCTGTACTGCTCAGTTCTTCAGAGGTCTATGCTTTAATTGGGCACCTCTTCCACTTTGCACTGTCCTACTTATAGCCTGAAAACCAGCGCTTTGTTCTGAAACTCAAAAGTTGGATGAGAATATTTTATATGGGGTACTGTCAGGGGCGGTTTTACCACTAGGCGGCCGCCTAGGGCGGCACGCTTCTGGGGGCGGCAGAAAAGCTAAATAAAAATATTTTTAAACATTGCCGGCGTTTTGCCACCATTCATTAATAAATGAATACGAAAATAAGAAGCGGCTTCAAAAAGACCACAGACATTTTGAAATCATGTGGCACGTCACGCTTATGCCCTTAACTATCGCAAGTTTGAAGTAGCCTAATCTAGCGACATATTTGAAATGAAACTGAGACCGATCATCTGCAATGTTACCACTCCTTCGGTTTTCCCAAGATCTTGGTTTTTAATCCGAACTTCTAAAATGGAGTTTTCTGGAGACCTTGTATTTTCACTTGGGGTTTTCTTGTTTTACTGAAACAAACCCTGTTTTCGTTAAAAGTTTAATCAATTTTTGTTAGAAACATAATTCATACCGGTAGCCTATCACAGAAAAATCCAGTGCTAGTACAAAACCAGACACTAAAGATAACGGTCTGGATGATCGAGGTCAATAAATGGCGCAATATGTGTGCAAGCATTGATATAGGCCTAATGGATTTAAAATATAGTACTTTTAAATAATGCTAACACTGCGGGACTAGGTTTTAAAATATAACAAAAGTTACAAGACGCCGCATATTTATTCGATTTGACGTCTTCTTGACACTTCCAGTTTCTGTGGCTAATAATAATTAGAGAAGCTTCTCGAAGCTCAAAAGAAACATATAATTTGCATACGTCCATGCTGCAAGAAAGATTTGTTGAACTAGGCCTAGCTACCTCGTCAATTGAACATGATAGGCCTCTTGCTGGAGACATTGAACTGACAGAACTCTTTTACATTTGCTAAAGTGAAGGCGCGAAAAATTAAATTCTGAAATTACATTATAATTATTTCTACAGACTTCGTAGAAAGTTCGTACGTATAGGTAGGATTATGACTTAGTACAAGTAGCCGTAGGATTTCTTACAAAGTGTTCAAACGAAAATGTGCACTGTCTCATTGTTTAATAGGCCAGCATGTATTTACATTTTAAATTCCCATTAAACGTATTACACTATACAGCATAGGCTGCATAGCTAATACAATTTCAAGACTGTTACTGTAATTATGGACAACTTTTAAATTAACTTAGTTAATTTAATATTAATTTGTTATCGCACTTACCGGGGGCGCAGCGCGACAGGTTCGTCTAGGGCGGCAAATACCCTGGCGCCGCCACTGGGTACTGTATCAATGTTTGCCATTATATTAATCTGTATTGGTCAGATGGCTTGACAGTGATGGCATATTGATCATACAAATTAATTAATAGTAATGAAAAAAGTTAACAACTAGAAATTATGCATACTGGTAATCAGTTCAGTTGTAGTTTGTCAATACCACTGATTGAATTTCCTCGTTCTGTAGTATGAATAGAGAACATTGTAACTTTTATTACAGTTGAGACAAGGCTCTCAGGTAGTAATACCACTGAGGACATTTTCTGTAAAAAGAACTAACATGAATTAAATTATTAACTAGCTTGTTCTATAGTATGTGGGGCGCGGTGGTATAGGGGTTTGTGCGGTGCCTTGCAGCCGGAGGGTTGTGGGTTCGAATCCACCTCAAGCCGCCGCGTAGGGACCCTGGGCAAGTCCTTCACTTGCAATTGCTCATGCGCTTCGGCGTGAAACTCCGATTCAGTGTCCGCGCTGTAGTCGGGAGTGCCTCTGAGTAAAAATCTTGAAGGGGCGCTATAACAAATGCTCATACATACATAAGGATATGATTTTGTTTGCAGAGAGGCTTTACAGTACAGTCGGTTGTCATCCTACTCAGTGTAAGGAGTTTGAATCTCATGGAAATCCTGATGAATACATGGAAAACCTACTTCGATTGGCTACTGAAAATCAGGGCAAGGTTGTTGCCATTGGTGAATGTGGCCTTGGTGAGCTAAGTATCTCTTGAAATATTATCTCTATATAGCTATACCAACACAGTATTTAATGTAGCATGATGTAATCAAAGATCTATTGAGCCCTTAATCTAGTGGTTGGGTTTCAGACACCCAGTGGGATAGAAAGATGGCTTTCGTTTTGTTCCACTATCACCCTCTAGTGAACTCAGCTACTACCTGAGTATGACATTTACTGTACACTGTCGATGGGAAGTGAAGAAGGTAAGGAACAGGAATGGCCATCCATCTTTGTGTAGCAAAACTAAGAGAAAATAATGAGGACTGCGCTTCTTACCCATGGCTGCTTCTAGTCATCATGGCTATTGTGAGTAATGTTAAAATGGTTAATCATGTGTCATTAGTACCAAGTATAATTTTCTTTTAGATTATGAAAGACTACATTTTTGCCAAAAAGAAACTCAACTCAAGTTTGTTTGATTCAACTTATCTCTTTGCAATAAGTTATTTAATTTTTGAGTTACTGGAGAATTGAATTGATCAACTTTGCTTCACAGTCTAAGCTTTTTCTTTTGTTCCTCGGTATATTAAATCCTCATCGAGGTAATTTTTGCTAATTTGTATTGATTTATTGCCATTTTGTAAATAGTTTCAAGTAACTGAAAGTTGAGAATTTGAAAGATGTGTTAGGAAAAATTGAATTGCTGTTTCGTAAATAGATTCTTGTAACTTAAACTGAAAATCATCGCAGCATTATTCTCAAAACTCGAATACATTTTACTGTCTTAGGATGGGCAAACATCTAGTGCAGTATAATTAATGTTTTTATTTTGTTTATTTGTCATGTGATACATCAGACAATAAGCAAGACTTTTGTCTGGATGATCAAGCGATCAACTTCACTTTTAACCCTTCATGTCCAGTGAGTGGTAATGTGCAGGAATTTGTGTGACAGATACTTTGAGAAGCAACTTGATTTGGCTGAGAAGACAAAGTTACCGATGTTTCTGCACTGCCGTGCAGCAGCTCAAGATCTTATCGAGATAGTCACAAGACACCGATCTAAAATCTCTGGTGCTGTTGTGAGTTTTCAGACATACTAACAATAATACTAATAATCAGCTGTACCTTTTTGTGCTTTGTTATGCGAAATGAGGTGAGTAAGGTTTCCAAAGGCTTTAAAGTTAGGTTCCCCTAGTTAATCTAACTTTGTTTCACCAAGACCTAAGATTTGTGCACATTAAAAAAGATAAACCTAAACAATAGCTTGCTTTACCCCAGGTGTATTTAAGGCAACCCCTCATTGTATCATCTGCCCCATCTCTGTGAAGTGTGAAGTTACTAATAACAAACAGCCTTGATGGGCTCTTGATGGGTGCTATATAGAAGTTTGTATATACCGTGGTATTTATATACATATTATACATATTACGCTACATGCTACATCCATTTTATAAACACAGGCTAAACGATCATAATTTGTCAGTGCTTAATGTGATGCATTAATACATTAAATTGTATATGGAGTGATTATCTTATCAAACCCATTTGAGATTGCAAAGATACATTATGCAGTTGCTGTCAGTAAAGCTCCCACCACCTATGAGGAGATGGTGGAGATGCCCCTTTTCCTTCACTTTGGCCCTTGAGCCAGCAATTGATGAATCCCAAGGCCATGTACATGGGGTTAGTGCATCACAAGACTTGGCTTTACTTCCCAGCTTATGCTGGTACCAACTTATACTACTTCGTGAAAGAGGAAATTACGCACAAACAAGTTGCTCAAGGTCATACACAGTTGAACCCACAACCACGTGGTCAGTGACCAAGCGTGTAACCGAGAGACCACCAAGTCATACTTGGCAGTTGCTTAGACATACTGCAATTATTACAATTACAAGATGTATACAATGCATTGATAAGGCAATGTTGCACATTTATTTCTGCAATTTCATATGTACTCATGAGATATTTACTCATGTGTGTAAATGATGTCAGGTGAGTTAATTGCAGAAAGATTACATTTGCGTAGATAAATCATTTGGATACGAGTGAAACTCCAAAGGTCAAACATTATGATTGTCAGTGATGTTTTAAATGCTTACGGTTAGCACTTTGTTATGGATTTGATGGAAAGAGAGACAATGGAAGCCAACACTACAAACAGACAGACAACAAAAACAAAGAGATTGAACTTAAGAAACAACTTATAAGAATAAAAGTAATTCATTCACTGACTTTAAAGATTATCTGGGATGCTTATAGTTGCAATGAATTTCTTTTAAAGCATTTAATGAGTTACTGTTCTTTTATTGTTAGGTCCATTCATTTGATGGAACAAAGGCCGAGGCAGAAAGCTTCTTGGAACTCGGTTTCTACATAGGAATTAATGGATGGTAAGATAGGATCATGTCTGTATCTGATCAATCTTAATATTGCTCTGTTCTACCTTGAACATCTAGCTGATGCCTATAAGTAGCATCTAAATATTGTGTACTATCTTTCATTCATATGCATGTTGCATATCTCTTCACTCTACATCTCCACTTGACATTTTGTAATCTGGTTACCATGTTAAGCAAACTGTTATTGGTACTGAAACTACTGTTTAAAATATAAATTTTATTAAATGAACGATGAAAACCTAAATCTAAATAAACATCAAACTTAGCAGTTTGAATTGCTAACGGTATAGACCTAAATTTGTATTTTCTAATTTGTCAATGTTTTGCCTTTAGCTCACTGAAAACAGCAGAAAATCTTGAAACAGTAGCTGCTATTCCAATCAACAGGCTCATGATAGAAACAGGTGTAGTTTTATTAACCATTTTCATCTTTACCTGGTCATTACTTATCAGCAACCATTTTCGGCCTAGTGAAGTGTTTACATCAGTTATATAATTTGATTATCGACTTTGGAGAGGGTTTCATCAGACAAGTCTAAATTCCAGGTGTGACTGCAAGTATCAAGGAGCGGGATGTAGGGTAATGGTAACACTGGCACGAAGAGCAGAAGATCAGCTTCCCGCTACTCTACCAAAGGTCGACTCGGCCTGTCATTCAAGATGGCATCAACTGTAAATTCGACTCCTAATAACTTGTGATCATCTGTTCACACCATGAATTGTAATCATATTGCGGTGTGTCAGTTTGAAATAATAAATATTATTTTAAAAAACTATCTGAAGTTGCATTATACAGTTGATTTTTGAACCCGAGACCATTGCTCAACAAAAAAGATGCTAGACTGAAGTTAAGTGAAGTTGATAGTACCTGTGAGAGGTTCTTCATGGACGCTTTTACACACTTTAACACTATTGTTGAAGTAGCTTAGCACCTGCATATAGTACACTCTAACGTTCATCTGTTTGCAATTGAAAAAACACAGATGCACCATGGTGTGAAGTAAGACCAACACATGCAGGATTCAAACACGTTAAGAGTAACTTTCCATCACGGAAGAAAGAAAAGTTCGAGGACAACTGCTACGTAAAAGGTCGCAATGAACCATCGTGTATTGTGTAAGTAGTTGATCAACTTGCCTTTGAGTTTGTGTAGTAAAATTGGCCACAGATGTTTGCATGGTGGGATTAGTGCAGTAGGTAATAAAATTCATCTTGTAGATTTCTGTTACCATCCCTTAACATTTCTGCCTAAAGTGTATTTAATTGTAATCGTACACTCCAAATTTCTAAATCGCTCATCCACGAGCGGCTGTATTATATGGGAGGGGTTGTCCATAGATTGATGTCCAGTGGAGGTCCAAGTCCAGTTGCCAGAGAGACAGAGACAGGAGGCAGAGCGGCTGCTAAAGTGGGTTTCACTGACGACGAGAAAGCTTCGAAGGTGGAGGATTGGATGGATTACGGTAGGAATTCTTGAAGAGGTGAGAATTCAGTTTGAAATGGAAAGTCTGTGATAAGTGATAATCTAGGTGATACTTATCTAGGTGATAAGTAGAGGAGCCTAAAGCAGATGACGGTAAGTGAGTGGCAGTATTAGTGAAGGAACTGAGAACATGCAGAATTCAGGGGAAAGTTTGTTCCAGAGTCGAGGTGCACTGTGGGATATGGATCGGTTGGAGAACTTGAGGCGAGTAGTGACTGGGGGACAGCGGAGAGAGCTACGAGGAGGATCGGGTAGAACAGAGTGGCTGGATGGTGAAGAGTTCACGAAGGTTCTTTGGCTGGGAGTATTGTAGGGAGTTGTTGGTTAGCAATAGGACTTTGAAGTGCATGCACTCATGGATTTTCAGCCAGTTGTGATTTAAGAATGGGAGTGATATGGTGATGCTTGGGTGTCCTGGTAGAGAATTTTGGATGAGGTGTAGACACTTAATTTGGGTGGATTTGAAGTTGAGGAAAAGGAAATTACAGTAATCAGGCTTGAAGTGGACAATGGAGGTATAGTGGATGGTTTTAAATTTAAGCATAGGTCGAATGTGGTGGAGATCACAAATATGCATGAAGCATGTATGAAGTGAGAGGTTGGAGATGGACAATGCATTGTTGGAATTACAGCCCTTTAAGATCTGGTTTCAAATCCTTAGCTGATGGCTTTGACACAACAAATAACACTTCGGAAACCTTCAAATTTTCTTGTTCAAGGACAAATGATAAAATTAGGATTTAGCGTAATTTTGGGCTCCGTTTTGTTTCATAATAAGTTTGTGATGGCATTTTTCTGTTTATTCAGGCAAGTTTTAGAAATTGTTGCCGCCATCCACAATGAAAATGTTGAGTCTCTGGCTGGTGTAATCTACGACAGTACGAAAACTTTGTTTCATTTTTCATGACATTCAGACCTTTACGGTGCATTCCTGGAATGATTGTGGTTGTAAAAGAACAATCTTATCCCACTTCTTTATGTTACCAATTAGGAGATTTGTATAAATATTTCAAACACACAGATTTCCTTCAAGATTTATTCCTTCAAATGCAGTGGATGGTTCAAATTATAAACTAACTGGCATCATCCTAATCAGTGGGTGCAATTAGCCATTCAATTTGATACAACTAGTAGTCTTGATTTCTTCTCAATACCTCTTTAGTCAAATAAAAGTGTACAGAATGTCTCAGTTTTAGCATGTTTTACCATTAATCACAGAAAAGTCTGGATTAGACGTTGTTAGTTTCCGTCTTTTGCTCTTGAATTCTGGAAATTCATCTTTGCCTAAAGAAAGAACAGAAATTTAAGTGGATTGAATTCAAGCATAGCATCATGCTAGTATGTATTCTGTGTATTTATTAAATATGCACTGATGCTTACTGGAAGAAATCATGTTTGGAATAATGTGTTGATGATCAATCAGATGTAGGCCTAACAAACGATCTATTGTCATTCCACAAAATGAACTTCCTCCTGGCCATCAGTTTCAATTACGTTATTAGTTACAACAATGTATACATATTCATTTTGCTATTTTTAAAAAGTAGCAAATTACCAGAATTTTAAAGAAAATTACAGAATATTATTTTGCAGCAGATGTATAAAAATGTCTTCCAAAGTGTCTAGCACAGGCAGTGCAAAGTTCAACCCCAACAGATCAGTTTTGAGGAAGTCTGTAGAAAGTTGAATGTAAACTCAACACTTTAATGACGAGCTGCATTGGTTTCACAATCACTTTTAGTACACGCTCAATGTTAAAGCGTTGAACAGCATTGGACTATCGAGTGAAGGTAGGAAGTTAAGCCAGTGATAAGTAAAAGATCATAAGCGGTCATTTCCTGCTCCCTTGCGCCATTATTTGGCAACAGAACTGTTCTCAAATTATGTTCCTGTTTGAAGTTCAGCAGAACCATCTCTTAAAATGTATTCTGTAAGCCAGCGGTTCTCAACCTTTTTAGTGATGCGACCCCTTGATAACATTTCCAAAGTTGCGGTGACCCCCAACAATAAAATTGATCGCATTACTCCCCTTCACCGCATCATTCCTACCAGTATGATACATTTTACTTCTCACCATTAATCCATACGCATCATGCGCAATCAAACAATAACTAACAAGACAATTTTTAATTTTTTACAACTAGTCATTTTGAAAATTTTAAAAGTAAAATTAAGTAAGTGAAATGCTTTCTTGAAGTTTCATATTTATTGTGTATTTTTACAATGTCGGCTACTATGTAGGCCTATCGCCTTCTGAGAATTAGGCCTATAATGCTCTATCATGATTTTTTTCAAAAATTGAGTTTGGTATCAATTTCGTCAGTGTAACGTTTGCTCTATCATTGGACAAAAATTCAAGTGGACCAGATTTTTTCCCTGATCAAAGAATAATTAACGGGCAAATTTGTAATTGTTATTGGTAATAATATTAGCAGACATGTCATCAATTCTTCTGCTCACTGGTGTCGTTAGACAAGGAAATTGGACTCTTTTTTAACATGTGCCTTTTCAGCTCCAAGCATAGCTCGAACAATGTCTTTGGTTGCTGGCAAAACAAAGTCCTCGGTAATTGTGTGAGGTTTCTTGGCTTTGGCGATTCTGAGAGCAACCGAATAGGCTATGACGCTTCAACAGCTGCCACGTTTTGCTGTTTGTACTTAAATATTAAGAGACTACGTTGACAACTTTTTTTTCAAATTTCTGAAGGTCCCAGGCGACCCCTGGGAAATCGTAAGGTGACCCCCGTGGGGGTCGCGACCCACAGGTTGAGAACCGCTGCTGTAAGCGCTCTGTGGAAAATCTTGCCAACTGAGCATTTCTACTCGTACCTTTTGTATGTGTGTGAACTTCAACTTCGACCTTTGCGGTTGCAATCGTCTTCCTAATCTGCTTCTCGGAGTAATTCACATCAGAAACCTGCATACATGAAAGAGTTATTTCAAAATAATCTATCAAAATTATCACTCACCTTCAAAGCTTTTGTTAGATTTCACCTCTAAACCTTACTTGGAATTTAAGAATTACAAGGATATGATGTTTGGGTTTGTGGCTGTATTACATGTTACTGAATGGTTTACACAAATGGCAAAAATTTAGCAAGTTCAGGCGGGTCACTTACAATTAGCCCGCAGGCTGTATGTTGGACAGCACGGCTTTACTTTGCAAAAGATCAGTGTTTACAACTTTACATACAGAAGAATCAGCCACAGGATTAACTGATGATACAGTAAACAAGACCTCGTTTGGTAGGGTATTTCTTTACTCAAGTAAATACCTTTGTTCATGTCTCTCTGTCTATATTTATCTGTCTGTTTATATCTGTCTTCCGTGTGATGCTACTCCCTGATCTGGCATGTGAAAGTAGCCTCTGCATGTGTGGGTGTCTCAAGTACTCTGCTTCTGTGAGCCTGCTTTCCATCAATCTCCTGGCTCCACAGAAGTCAACCCTACACAGATTTAAAGGTCTCATAAATAAAGGAAAATTCATTATTTCTGATTTTCTGTAAGAAATGCTTTCATCCTCTGACTTTTCTGCAATGCCTAAATAAAAAAATTAATTAAATAGATTGTGCTAATCAAACTGTAGCAGACGTGGATTTGGTTCCCTACCTCTGTATTGTTTGCAGTTAAAGGCTGATCTTCAATATTTTCACTGTTCGGCGTTTTTGGTGTACCATGGTTGCAAAACACAGACATCTCAAACATCATATCTGATGAGAATTCTGTAGACTTGGCCACAGAATTAACAAAGACAAACTTTGTGTTTGAATCTGTTAAAGTTGCAAAAAGAGAAAGTGGACTAGTCTTGTTTGTCTTCTGTTCAGATGACTTTTTCCTGTGGGTTTTGTTCAGATGTAGCTTTAGAGACAAAGTTGGAATCTGGCTCTCATGATCAGATACTGCATCCATCTGTACAAAGAAAAATAACAGGCTGCTTTTAAAGAAAACCTGTGCAGCAAGAAATCCACTTCAAAACCATTAATCTATGATCAGTATCTAATCAAATAGATGCACCCTCTAAAATTTGAATCCGATTATTTAATCTTAAAATTTAAGATTATTCAAATTACGCAATAGCTTGGCCTAAAAGCAATCTATTAGGTTTAAACAATTTTATCTCAGAAGCTCAATTGTTTTGTCATGATTCTAGCTATTGTCTTGATTCATGCCTTTAGTTGTTAAGTCAAGGGACATTTGAGCCATGCCCAGTGCTTTTTTTTCTAGAAAAAAAGGTTCCGGAACTCAACAAATTCAGAACAGTTTTTGTCATGATTTTATGGTAATATTTCTATTTCATATAATATCAATATCAATAAACACTGAAAGCACTTAGATTAAATAAAAATATCTAAATCATTTACAAAAGTTTTAATGAAAATTTAAATTAGCTTAATTATTTTTGAATAGCTGAAAAAGGTCCCGGAACGGCGTTCCGGACCGTTCCGGCTGGAAAAAAGCACTGGCCATGCCTAATGGTAGAGTCCAACTGCTACTTGGACTGCACCAGACATGCGCAATGTGTTTATTGCCAAAAGCAATAATTTGGTACTGGGTGGGCAGGAACTAAATGGCAAGTCCTATGATGCATCGGTAAACCCTGCATCCATGACTTGGCACGTCACCCCTTGTTGATTAGAATGCACATTACTAGAGCTCAAAATAACTAAAAACAAATAAGTAACACTCATGTCAAACACTACAATGGATGTGTATTGCGCAGTTCTCTATAAAACCATGAAAATTGCAAGTTACATGGTTTTATGATTGCAAGAAATGATCTTAAATATAAGCACTGAAACTTACCTTTGCTGGAGGTCCAATCAGAGATAAGAGAACAGGTAGAACCACCAAACCATCAAAAACACCAAACAGTATAAAAGCCACAATAACGATGAAGATATACCTGTGATAACAGAGACAAGCCATGTACTGCCAAGTCCAAACAGCTATTGTACTTTAGGCTAGTAAACAATAACACTAAAAGGGCAATAAAATTCAAAACATTCAACTCTTAGATTTGTCTTGTAAAAGAGATCGCAATTCTCTTGTACCAAAACAGCTAAGTTATGGAAACATCTTACTCACAGGCACCCAGTAAAAAAATTTAAGTGGCAGGATTTTTGGCTCAGGTCGATTACGTACGGTACTAAGATAGTATCAAAGGTAGTCGATGTACTTTGCGGTAGAAGCAACAAAGGAAACATGGAAAAGAGGAAGAATTTGGATGTAGTTTCTCAGGTGTTTTTTTCAGTGTTGAGTGGTAGGCCTAATCAGAAATTTGCAGCTGGAGCGGTATCAGTGAGCGCTGTATGAGTCATAGATATGCCCTGGTTCTCGATTACTGTAGATTATACTCCCTGGAGTATGGTGGTAGTTATTGGTACATACAGCACAGGGGTTGATTAGGTAGCACCTGTATGACTAGGAGGGTTTAAGTACAGAAGTCTCTTGCAGTGTCTGTTGACAACTATTATTTATGCAGTGTATTGTACAGAAAAAACAGAATTTTACAGCACAACTATGTAAACAGCTGAAATACTAAAATGAAAGGACTGGGCATTTTAGCACTCTTACCCCCTCACCCTACTAGGCTGAATCTCAAGTCTTTCTTGGACTGAGGGGAATTGACTAAAACGCTGTTCAGTTCTGGTTTTATTTACATCTATGCCTTTGGTATTATTACAATGGCACTTAGGAAACCATTAGATTTAATCAGTATTTATAAACTTACAGCCCAAAAGATGGAACATTCTTGAAAACATGAAACAACCAATTTCAGCACAAGTATTATCAGTTCAAAATAAAACAACAATAGTTCCACTCTAGTTCATGAGTAGGAAAAGTCTAAACTGACTAAAGTAGGGAGACAGACTTTGAGAAACATAAGCTGTAAGTGCCCTAGAACATGACATTGTACTTGAAATAATATAGGCGTTATCTTTCTTCTGAGTGGCAGCCTGTTAAACACAGTAATATAAGCAACCGCTTTTGTTGCTCTTGGAGTGAAGTACTTATCAAAAGCCACAATGCAACGAGAAGGGCCTTCTGGAGACTGCAGCAGTGGCTATCAGGACAAGAGTGCTATCTTCAAGCAGTAAACCTTTGTAGGGCGTGTCTGTAACAATGTACACTGCAGATGCCCATTGGAATCTGAAACCACCTCTGACTCAAAGTGGAAGGCATTAATGACCAGGAAAGAGGGTGTTATGCGCAATTTACGGTAACACTCAAGAGTTGCTTGTGTATCTGGCATTTTGTAATGCCTAAAGATGCTAATAAAATCCATACAGCAGGAACAAACCACACAAGTATTGTGTTGCTATGAATACAACTGAGATAAAACAAGTCTCTCTGCCACATAGGGGCAGAGTATGAAATTAAGGTGACTACAGTCTTCGTCATGAAAGTGACGGTCTTTGTCACAGTTTTATCTAATGTACCGGGTACTCATTTATCGTAAAGTTCACTAAAGGATGCAGGTGGAACAGAAACCACAAAACTTTATTTAGCCAAAATCAGAACCACTGACTTCTCAATTGGTAAGCCAGGCTAACTATTGACTACAGCTGCCATATTATGATTGCGTATCAAGACTTAGTGCCGTAAATCAAAATATTCAGGTCTAAAAGTAAGTAATCAGTAATGCATATCTCTATAAAAGAAAAAAAACTGATTATTCAAATCAAATCAAATCAAATCGTTCTTTATTGTTTCTCAATTTTAGTTACAGTCTTTGAGAACATCACAATTGAAAACAAACAATTATTAAAAAGTAGGTACAAATTAGTTGGGTAGAGAAACAAAGGGAGATCCAAAAGGGACCTGAGTCCCGCTAGGTAGGAACCCCAAGCAGTGATATAGGATCAGTTATACATGACAATTACCAGTGCTGACAACAAAAAGTTACAAAATTTTTAACGAAATATTATAGTGATACGTGGAGTCAGACACCATGATGTATATTTCTAATCAGAAACAAAGACCATTGAACCGAGTTCTACAACAATTTCATATTATTCCTAACTATTCTTAACTAACAACAGCATACCTAATCATTAGACAACAATCAGCAGGAGGAGGAGAATTAAGTGAATAATCAGTAGGGTAGGCAAACTTAGAGCAGGTATTTGAAAGGTACACGTAGTTGAGGATAGAAGAATTTAGTACAGCTCACATTCATTTCAATTGCTAGTTAGTAGGTGCATTCTTAAAGCATTTTTGAAGGAAGCTAAGATTTTCAAGCTACGTATCTCCCAAGGCAGATTATTCCAAGTCACAGGACCACTGTGCTTGATCGAGTGTTTCCTGTAATTTGTTCGAAATCTGACTGGGCAAAGATTTTCCTTGGTCCTTGTGTTGTAATTATGTATCTCATTTAAAAAAGTGAAGTAATCTTTAAAATTCAATGGTAAGGCTTTGTGAATATATCTGAACATAAAAATACCAGTCAGCAATTTGTTTATCTTTACAATGTTCAAGATTCTCACTTGTTGAAATAGTTCAAAAGTATGGGCATAGTACTTACTTTTGGTAATTACACGAATGGCTCTCTTCTGTAATTTCATTAGTCTATCTAGACGAGTTGAATAATTCGAAGCCCAGCTTATGTTGCAGTACGTCAGGTATGGGTGTATTAGAGCATAATAGAGTTTTTGTAATATATGAGAGGGGAGCAGATAGGAGATCTTGGTCATAATGCCCACATTTTTTGCAATTTTATTTTCAATATTATTAATGTGGACATTCCAAGTAAGGTGTTCATCAATATGAACTCCTAGGAATTTAGCTGACTTTACTTGTGAAATTTCTGAGTTTTCAATAGACAATGAGTAGTCTGAGACAGGCAGGCTCTTTCTGCTCGATCTGAATAGCACAAAATTTGTTTTCTGAAGATTTAAAGATAAACGATTAGCCTTAAACCAATCAGCTATAAGAGTTAACTCATGATTAGCAATCATGAATAAATTTTCAATCGATTTATGGGACAAAAAGATATTAGTGTCATCAGCGAATAATATTAGGTTAAGTATGGATGAAGCATTCGGTAAGTCATTAATGTAGATTAAAAATAAGAGAGGTCCAAGATTTGACCCCTGAGGGACGCCACATTTTATTGTTTTTAGTTTAGACGTGGCACCATTACAATTGACACACTGTAGCCTTTGATCCAGATAATTTTTAAACCATTTAAGTTGTAGTCCTCTTATCCCATAATTTTCAAGTTTATTTACAAGTATGACATGATCCACAGTGTCAAAAGCCTTAGCTAGGTCAATGAAGATACCTAAAGAGAACTCATTATTGTCAATAGCCAGTGAAATTTTATCTTGGAGATCAATTAACGACATGGCAGTAGAATGTCCCGATTGAAATCCATGTTGTAAAGGATATAGGAAATTATTTTGACAAATATAGTTATAAAGCCTTATATACATTAATTTTTCCAAAAGTTTAGCAAAGTATGGAAGGATCGATATAGGGCGATAGTTTGAGGCTTCTGCACGATTACCCTGTTTAAAAATAGGTACTACCTTAGCCATTTTCAGTGCAGAAGGTATTATGCCAGTCATAAAGGAAGCATTGAATATAGCAGCTAGTGGTAAGGCTAATAAGTTAAGGTAAGGATTGGCAATGCACGGATCAATATCATCCGGCCCAGAACTGTGTGTGATATGCATAGTCTGTCCAAGTTGAATGATTTCCTCAGGTGAGGTGGGAGCCACCACAAATGAATTACAAGGACTTTTACTTAAGTAATGTTGGTAGGATTTGGACCCAGGAGGAATTTTTTCAGTTAATGATTGACCTACATTTATAAAGAAATCATTGAATTTATTTGCAATTAAGTTAGAGTCAGTAACCATTATATCGTTAATGAGTAAGCCTTCGATCCTTCTTTCATCAAGTCCAGATTTGATTATCGATCTTATTATGCTCCATGTTTTTTTTAAGTTTTGACTGTGTTTTATAAATTCATTTTCATAGTATAATTTTTCAGCTTTAATACGTACTGTTTTAAATTTATTGCGATACTTAGTGAATTTTATTTTATTAGTCAAATTAGGCTTTTTTAGATAATTAACATATAATTTTGTCTTCTTTTTGCAGGATTTCAATAAGCCATATGTCATCCAAGGTTGTTTTAATTTGACTCCTTCCATCCCATCCTGCCGAGTCATGGGAAATGCTGTATCATAAGATATTTTAAACTGATCAAAGAATAGGGAGTAGGCAGCATTTGGGTCTCCTAGATTACAAGCATCCGTCACCTTGGACCATTCAGCTTGTGTTAACATTTGCTGAAATAGAGCACTTTTTGCTTCATTGACTTTTCGAGTTTTAGTAACATATTTTTGGGGGCCAAGAGTATCCGAATTGATCCAAGTTATTACTGGCAAGTGATCAGATATATCACTAATGATAATTGAAGAATCTAAACATCTTGACCAGTTATTAGTTAGAATGTTGTCAATTAAAGTACAGGAGTCCACTGTTATTCTTGTGGGCTTGTAAATAAGTGGTAGAAAATGATGAGACAGGATTAGGTTATTACATCAGAACTTCTTAGAATTCATGAACTTTCAGACTAATTAGCTAAATTACTATGACACAAGTTTGTGAGCGGATAATCAATTGTATATGTAATTTGTGCTTAATTTTTCAGTTAATTTACCCAAGATTACAAAGCTCACTTGGTGATGAAATCGAATTCTAAACTGGCAAATCCAATACTTCCAATGATTGCTATTATGGATCCATGGAAAATGGTACTAATCGAGTTTTCCAGCGCCACCACCATCCGATGATTCTGACTTCCCAAAAGCGTGAGAAATTTCTGAAAGGAGAAAATTATTTAAAGATGTCAAAATTTAAGCAAGAAGATGAAAAGATTAGTGATCATTTTCGCAGTTTACTCAGGTTATCCAGTTCTCCCAGCAAAATTCCATGGGTTATTTATAGATGGATGTTGTATGACTGGATGTCCTTCCTATTGCCAACCTTCCTACATTCCTTGTCTATACACATATTCTGAACATTCATATATTCTTTATCCTTTATTCATCACCTCTAGTTACATTACATCCTTGAGAAACATAGGCTTCATAACTCAAAATACTGAAGAAATGCGTTTTTATTATTTGTTTTGTGTTTAAAAGCCAAAATTAGAGGAAAGATTTCAATAATTACATAATTATGAATGAATACATTTATATTCCATAACTGGTCATGTAATACACAAGAATTCCCTGAAAATGAATGCAACATCATTTCATAGATGTTACACTATATAAATATCTTAAACTCTTTAATTCATTACAAAAAGGTAGTATACATTTTATGAACACTTAAGGATAATATTTATCACATTATTAAACAAAAATAATCTATACCAAGTAAACAGCCTCATTACCAGCATATTGCAAAGGAATCAATTCTTCAACCTATACAAAATATATCAACAACTATTCTGGAAAAGTGCTAACTGAGTGCATTCTGTAACTATAGTTGTAACCAATGTGCCTAAATTTTCAAATATTTCAGAACATGTTAGAAACACTGCATTGGCTATTTGGCTTCAAATTGCAGAATGAATCACATTCTAGATCCTTCTGCTGGCACCTCTCTGTATACACCAAGGAGCTATGTATTCCACTTCCAGTCAACTATATATGCAATCGCTGTGCTTCGCTGCCTATGCAGATACACAGGTGCCATGCTGCTGCACATCACTAAATATTTACTTTTCATAGAATATCTTTACAAGAAGAAAAGCATCTCTTCGTTTCGATAAGAAAACAGTTCTTCGTTACCCACAGAAATGTTAGTGTGAATTGCAATTACCACTGATAAATGAATGGTGAACTTCGCTCCGATACCTATGCCCATAGTAATAACTGTAGCTGTAATGGCATTCATGCCAATGCCAAATAATCCAAGAAAACCAAGAACTTGTACAGTCAAGACTGCTGCAGCAACCACCTATAATCACAATCAAATTCTTAATTTAAACAGTTTCACAAATTCTAAGTGGAAAACAAATCAATCTCTGCATGCAAACCTAAAAGTCAATTTTAAAGGCAGCTGATGACAGAAATACAGCCTAATAATTTCTTTTCAGTGGTCTTAAGATCTATATGATGTCCTAATGAAACCAGTCCTATGAAACAAATAATTCAGAAACTGCAAACTTTCCAAGCAACACTTTCCACCTGGAACTGAACTAGCCAACTATTATCACCACATATCAAAGGGGTTGTCCAGAGATCAATGACCAGTTAAGATCTGAGTCCGGCTGCCAGAGAAACCAGAGAGAAGAGGCAGAACAGCTGACTGAATCACTACTGCTATTATTACTCAAAACTGAACAGAGAGTAAGTGCCAATTAATTAATTAACCTGAGTATGCACGAAAAGAACTTAGCTGGTTCCATGCTTGTAAGTTGCAATAATTTCAGTTTTCTGACCGCTGTGTATTCGAATTACATGATTTCACCTTACAATTTTTATTACATAATCAATTGACACTAGAGAATTTCTTGCAACTTTGTACATTACCCAGTACCTGCTGCTTAGATTTTCAGTCTTCGATGCAGTCCTTTTTCTGTCATTAGGTGGCTTTGTAATAGAAATTTTGCTCATTTACTAACAGACCAAGAGCTACGAACCATACATAACGAGGTATAGACAGTACTCACAGCTATTGTTGCAGTCCAAGCATCCATGAGTGCCAGACAAAGAATGAAAAATACAAGAAGGGAAGCAATTATTGCAATTCCCAGGAAGAGGTGTAGACCATTGTACTGTTCAAAGAATGTGAATATGAGTCCTGTTGGAAAATTTGGAAGGCCTCTCATCGCAAAGTAATCACTGATATTGTGTATCTCCTGAAAGTGCAATAAGAAGTTTCAGTAAGTGAAGGCCTAACTCCAAGCACTTGTGTGCATCATAAAATGAAATAAGTAGATTTTAAAGATTTAAAGAGAACAATTACAAGAAAAATATAAATGTTGACATTAGAAAAACTGTCACCATATTTAATTGAAAACATTGGATAAATTACCAACTACATAATCAATCAAGGTCATGGCTTCTGATATACTTACTCGAATGATGGCCATTGCTGTTTCTGTGTCATTCACATTGCGAAGACGAAATGGCAAATGAGTGAATTTCAGAAGTTGCGATTTTGGAACTACAAATTATATAGTACAGAAATTATGCAAAATATTAACTGATGTAAAATGTAAGCAAACTAAATAAAAACTAAGGTTGTGATTTGACAGTTTGTCATTAGAGTGTATGAAGAATATTATTCTTTGCAAGAATACATCGAATTTCACACAGGGCACAGAAATAAAGTAATTGATTCTGAGTTAACAGGTATTTTGTTCTACAGTATAGAAACAGTGAGAAACAATGAAAACTAAACGAGACTCACTTTCTAAGTTTTGATCATCCTTGTCATGGAACCATTGACGAGGCGGTGGTTGCAGGTTACCCTCAGAGAAGACATATTCTATGGCACTGTTAGAAGCCCATGCCGAAAGGTAAATGTAGAAACCAGGAGGGTATATGACACCGTTTTCATCAACAAGTCGTCCAGTAAATACCTAAATGCAGACATGGTCTACCACAATTACTAAACTTTGGTAATGTGAATAATTTAACAATTACACCATTTCCTAAGCGATGCTCTCAACTTAACACCACTTAACACTTTAACGACGAGCTGCATTGGCTTCCCAGTCCCTTTTAGTACATGCTTGTCAGGCATTGTGCACACAAAAGATTTTCAGCCAAAGATTAAACAAAAACAGAGAAATTGCTCAAAATCTATTGTTGCAGCTTATTCAATAATGTTTCAGTTTGGAATGGAAGAACAGTTAGATAAACTTAAGCCTGTGCTGTAAAAATTAAAATGACAAAGTCTGTAAACTGGAGAAATGGACAATCAAGTCCATGATCATCATAGAGGGTGCACCCCCCAAACAACATACACCACCTACTTACGATATTACCTCGAGCAGCGCAATGGCCTTAAGCAGTAGCAGTAACGTGCTGATGTTAGTTGTAAGTATATACTATAACACACTATAACTGCCTCGCCAGCTGAAATAAAATCATTGAAATTAACGGACAATTAATCTGTCTAGAGAATGATGTAATGAATTAAAATAATTAATAAATGGAATATTCTTCTACTCCTGTGTCCACAACATCGATGACTATGAACCGACTGATTTAAAACTTGATTGACTGACTAACTAACCCTTTGCCTGTGAAATGGGTTGCTTCTATCCCCTGTCTGGATGATCAGTTTGTACCCAAGGCGAGCATCAGACGTAGAATTGCCCAGCCATCCGTCTTCTGTGATACAACCAGACTTCAACCCAATGTCAAAAGCATCTTGTACATCTAAAATATTCAAAATCAAATCAGCAGTTCTTTAGCACACCTAAAACACCTTATTGTTGCAAAGTCTCAGTATCTGAAAAACTAGAACTTAACAGATAAATTATAATAAGATATCCTGATATCATTGAATAGAAAGAAATTGAATAAACAATTAATACACTCAAAATTGTAAAACTCCAAATTTCTAAAGCGCTACTCTAACACTAAGCACAGGGCACCAGCTTCCTCAAGAGCACTGATTCATGACTGCATCAGCAGTAGCTGAGACTAGTCAGATGAACATGTGCAGTGCCATACTATATATATCTCAGTGGTACTCAGTGGTAAGAACAGGTTGCAGTGAGGTCTGGTCAACCACCATCAAACGCTGAAATTAAGAAATTGAAGTTGCATATGCATGTAAGTCTCTCAGAGTTAGCTATATTGACTGCTCTTCTTCCAACTAAACAAACTCACCAAGATCTTAATGATCAAACTTACTGAAAAACAACATTATTATTATTATTACAACTGACATTTATAGCGCACTTAAACAAAAAGGATCTTGCATAAAAAGGGCGTAACAGGAAAGTCTAATCATAATAAAACTTAAACAAATATGTCTTGAGGTTCTTTTTGAAGAGTGATAATGTTGAAGATTTGTGAATAAAGTCCAGCAGTTTATTCCATTTAGCCGGGCCGGCCAGTACAAATGCACGGTTTCCAAATTTTCGGAGTAATCGAAACATGAAGAAATAGACCTACTAATAAGCCAAGATCTGAAGAACTGGAGCCAAAATGCCGGGCATTGACCATCAGACGTCTTCACAATGGCATCCACGTGATGAAATGCTTCGTGGTATGAATGCAAGAGCAGCTGACCCTTAGCAGACGAATAATCAAACTTATCCTGCAAAGAAAATAAAACAGTGTTATGAGGTGCATTATGCAAGGAGAGTCGTTTTAACGTAATAATCACAAAAATTATTTTAATATCACAAAACTTATTCTAACTTAATAGAACAAAGTACCTTGGTAAGTATAGGTTATTCACAAGAGAAATGTCAGTGAGTCATGATCGATACCTTAAAACTCACCAAAGAGGAAGAATGCTGCAACATTTGAATCCTTGTCAAATAAACAATTCAGTGCCTTTGTAAGGCAACTCATACAGAATAGCCATTTGGCTTAACTGCATTACTGTCTCCCATGTCAAAAATTCAGCTTCAAGCTCCTCCATCCGTGCCTGTTGCATTTGAGAACCAGAGCTGATGACTTCATTGGAATTCAATCAGCCTACCAAACATGCCTCACCTCTTACAACATGGCACAGTGGTAGATTATGACATGTATTTGCCTTTCACCCTCTCATACAACTCTGAATCTCTGGTAAAGCATACGAAATTGACAACTCTTTATCATGTAAACCATAAACAAAAGTTTTAAACTTGATATAACTTTCAACCATCAGCATCATGCTTCTCATGATAAATTTTGACAGGGACATGCTATAAAATAACCCATTACCACATTTCACTTAACCTTAAATAACACAAGGCTGATCAATAAGGGACGGGCCATAATACTAAAATTTAACAGATTTAAAATTTAACTTACAAAAAGTGCAATCAACATAAAGTGTTCATTGCACTCCTTGGTAACCAATCATATTGGCAGACATACACAGGAACTTACCTTTGTAACAGCAGTGAAGCTAGAAAATCCAAAATGTCTGAACTCAACTTCAAGGAAGCCATGCACAGCAGACGAACGAGGAACCAGTTCAGCAAGGCTCAGAGAGTCATTTAAATGCATCATTCCAAAGACTCCAACACCGAGTGATGTAAAAAAGATGCAGATGATCACAACCTAAGAACAAGAAACAACTAAATATATACACCAACAATAAGTAACTTGATCCTGATATAACCTATATATATATATTGTTTAACTTAGAAAAACAATCTGACAAAAACGCAGAAATGCTAACATGAGTGATAATGAATAATTAAAGTTCATTAGAAACTTTTAGAATAAACTAGTAAAGGTTTTTATATAATGATCTGGGAATAAATTGAGAGTTGTCCTTGGGTGGGAGAGCATGGTTGTGTGCTCTAGGTCTTAATTGGTGAGAGGAGAGGGGTCGGAGTGGAGGTAGGAGTTGGTGAAGTACATGCTTGGGGCCATGTAATATGGAGAAAAAGGAGGTAGCCTACAATGTATAGCACAATCTATGGCATTTGCTTGTGTTAAAGTAGCATCACATTTCACTCAGTGCTGTTAAAATAATTATCTGAACATGAATTTTGAAGTAACACATTCCGAAATAAGCTTGTTAATCACAGCCTGCACACTTAGAGAAATAGGACAAAAAGCAAAAAATTCTATTAATTGTCATTAGTATTGTCATTGTGCAAAAGATGCTTATTATCATTACCTTTGTGACAGCTTCTTGCAGCAGTGGGCCATATACATTTCTGACAAACAGAGAAAGCCTAAAAGAATGGAATTTTGTCCACAGATTTGAAAAATATTCTTTGCATTTGTTCTTTTTCTCTCCAATCAGACACTGTTGAGATGATATAGCTCCAGCATATTGGCAGACAGACGAGTCAACTAAAGCAACACAAATGCAATCACACACTAATTGGTAGATATACACTTGCAGAATGCTCTTAAAATTCACATCCAAAATTCATTTATTCAAGTCTAAAAAAGTTCAAGCACAACAAAATCAGTGAGACCCATAAATAACTAAAACAAAACTGACAATTATTGCAAGTATATAGTGCTACTTACTGTTAATGACAAGTGGTATTGTGGTTAATTAAAAGGTAAAACACAAAGTTAACACCCTTTTATGTGTCTCTGTAGAAACTTCTTAACAATGCATGGTTCCCAGGAGGAACGAGAAATCTTTTCACTGAATTTATTATAGATTCGTTTATTGGCAATCCAATAACAGTACATCTGTTAATCTGCCAACTTGCAGTGGTGGTCATTTACTGACCACATAGGGTGGCATGCAAATCTGACCCAGATGACCTGCTGTTCCAATGGATAGTTACCCATCCGAATACTAACCTCACTCAATGTTGCTAACTTTCCTGTGTTCATTATCATTGTATCTAAGCCACCATCTTGGTAGCAAATATGATCCCATACCACAGAGTCTATGGTTCAACTCCAAATAGATTAAGTGAAGATGACAATTAAAGCCTAATCATGGAAATTCAACCACTTTGTCTATTTATTGACAACTGGATCCTGTAACAATCAAGAGATCTTAGGACCACACGTATGAAGACTTCTGAACACTGAGTTGCACAAAAAGTTTGTAACAGCTCATTTAAATTTCTAAGAATATCTTTCAAAACAATCTGTCCATTCAATTATAGTTTAGTTCAACTGATTGTACCTCCAGTCTGCAACTGTGATTCGAAATCATCCTGGAATTTGTTTTCTGCTGTACTCCTCTGGGTCACTGCAGCGACCTTCCAATTGCATACAGGACTTTCACCTTTTGAGCAGCAAGTGGACCAGAGTTGATTCCCGTAAGCACAGTCAGTTCCTGTTGGCTGGAAATTTCTCTCACCAGTACACTGCTTGCGACTCCTGCTTTGCACAGAAAAGTGAGAAACCTCAACCCAACATTACTACATGTAATAATAAATCATTTCAGAATATTACTGATGATACAACAAGTTGGTCCCATCTGCAGCAATCTCCTTTACAAAAGGTACCAAATAATAATTGTTTTTACTATGATTTTCATCAATTGTTTGTAACTACAATGAGTTTTGCAAATTTATGAATAAACATACAATACTAATGATGATTAATAGGCTACCTATGTGTGGCCTACAGTCCAACAGATTAAGATATTTGACTGCATTTTCACTGGGCTCCTTGCCTATCATAACTAGATATGATTAGATGACTTATGTGAAGTCTAATATTGGTTAAAAAGACATAACAGACTTAAAATGGTAATCGTTTCATAGACAAGGATGATGATTTGCACAGCAAAATTTGATACAGAGTACATAACAATTATATACTAATAATAACTTCCAAAAACAGTATTTTAATAAAAGTAATAAAAATAACAATATTTAAAAATGATGAATAATACTCGGAATTATTATTTTACTGACCAAGGGGAACAGCAGAGAGGGTTAAAGGATGTCTTTTTCCTTTTCCGAAGGAGATAATAATTTAAGAGGCCCGGGTAGATGAGCAGTAAAGACACCATGTTGACGATTATCAACACAGCTCCCTGTAAACACAAAATTAAAAACACCAACTTATATACAGCATATGATAAAGCCTTTCATTTGCTTCAAGTTGTTCAAATCCAGTTTACGTACTTCTGGTGTTTTCATAGCTTATCATAGGCAGAATGTATCTCAGTCAAGAACAGCTTGAACACCCTCCCACCCCTCAGGGGCATAGCCACGAAAAAATTTCGGAGGGTTTTAAAGTTTTTTTGGGAGTTTTCCATCTACAATTTTCGTATTTTTCTACGTTTTTAGTTTTTAATAACAGTAATGCATTTATTTGGGGGTTTGAACCCGTAAAACCACCCCCTATATACGCCCATGCCTTCCCAAATAATTTAAGTCATAAAATTGCCATATTTTGAGCTGACCCTGTATTTTCCTAAATCAACTGAATGATCCAGGGACTACTGGTGATAAAAGCAGCAGTCCTTGGCCAAAAGGGTAACTTCCACATTAATACAAGCACCAGAAGTACAAAAAAAATAAGCATAAAGAGAATGTCTTCATCCAATAACTGGCTGAATATGTTCATGTTAAATGTCTAAGCAGAGACATTGAGACGCCATTATGCACTGGAAGAGATCTGTGCTGAAAGGAAACATCAAAGACCTACTACTGGCAGTGTACCACACTTAAACAAATGATTATCGTGCTCCAGCAACAGAACAGGTAAAAAAATTGTATGCACACCAGAGCAGAGCGCTAGAGCAAAACCGCTGATAAAGACCACCAAGTAGAAGACCATTAAGCCGTATGTTTTCATTGCAATGTCAATCATTAGGCAAAGCCATATGTTTGATCTTAACTCCTTCCTTACGAGCATTTAGTTCCATCAAATCTTGACGAAAGCTACACTTAAACTTTATTGATGAATCCAGTCAGACACAGCACAGAATGCCTTCAGCTCTCACATCATCAGCATATTCTAGGTATATATGTATGTATGTTTGAATGTATACATAATTTATAAAATTCATATATATATATTTAATATATATATACACACATCTATCTGGTCACAGTAAATAGATATAAACATATGTGCATACTGATATACAACTTAAAAATGCACATGTAAAAGCATGTCATTCATTTATATTTCATATACATATATTGTTTTGTAAATATATACTATACCAGTGTTTAATCTAGTCCCCTTGCTGTCGGGGGGAATCGAGGGTTTCGGGGGGAAACCTAGTAACAAGACTTTTCCCAAGAATTTCGAGGGGGTAGTAACGAGAAATTTCGGGGTCCAATAAATCCTGGGGGGGAATTATCCCTACATTTCACACTTTTATGTACAAAATTTCATCTCTTGGGTTTTTCTGGGGGAAAACTCAATCCTGGGGGAACTTTACCCCCCAGAGACGTCTAGATTAAACACTGATCATATACTAATAAATTTATTTAATGCCTAATACCACCATACCTTTAGAAAGAAACTGGTAATGAACTTTTGCAACATATACGTGACAGTTGAAATTTCAAGGCCAAATACTACCAGTACTAGTAAATTTGGATACTAAATAAAAGAGCCATGCCAGCTAAATTAATGTTAACATTCACATGAAAACAGCAGAACACATAAAACACCACATTTATCATGCAGCACTTGAACCCATAGTGACCCAGACTGCATTAATCTCAAAAACCCAGTACAAACAGGTGTGCATTAAGTTGTTGCTTATGCTAAACATTCCAGTGTCAGCCAGCTCTAGGTCATGGCGATCTCCGAGCTAGTGTGGCTATGTAGTCATTGCAGTGTTCACCTGATTAAAATCTCAGTAGAGGCCACAGTGGCTGCTTTCAGTACTAGGTGACACAAAAATTCCAGATAAGACAGATAGGAGGCACATATTTGGATGGCTGTAAAAATTGGGATCAGGCCCTCTCTTTATGAGATCTCTATCATTTTCTACACCTAACCTAATTTTAGTTCATTCCTGAATCAGTGTCTACCTCAAGCTAAAAAAGACAGATAAGTCAGCTAAAAAAATACTGAGATGACAGAGGCATTTTAAAGAAAATGGTATACGTCACCTGAAAGCAGAAACTCTGTAGAACAGGAATCGGACTAATGGTCCAGAAGAAGAAGGCAAAACAGACGCTAACTGATGCTGTGAGAATGACCTGACAGCACTCTCTGTGACACCAGCTAAGTAATTCCTATCACAGAAATCAAACTTCAGCCAGTTAATCAGGAAGCCCTTTAGAAATCAAACTAAAATATATGAACTATTCTAACTCGTTAGAATTAATCACGTGCAATATAATCTTCATTCATTCATTGCTTATATATTTGTTCTGTATGTATTTAGTTGTTTTATAATATACTAGATGTTTGCCTGTCCTAAGACGGTCAAAAACAATTTTAAAAATCATCCTGATGGCTGCGGGTCACATATTGGACAGCACGGCAATAGACTATCCTGGAAATTTGAATCTACATGATGCTGTTTAAAAACAATAGAGTGCCACCTACTGAAATGAAATGAGTCAACATCCATGTTCTTAATGCATGTAGTGCTACAGCAGCACCGCCTACTGAAATGAAATGAGTCCAGTTTATTATGACCTTCATAACCAGTAGCGTAACTATGGGCCCGCAGGGCCCGCAACTGCGGGGGGGCCCAGGTAAAAGGGGGCCCATTTTCAAACCTGAAAAAATGAACTATTTTAATTAATAAATGCACAGCAGAAAGCCGGAAACCGAAACTCCTTGTAAACTCCTTAGCCTTGTAAAATCAATAAATCATGCAGGCAGGCAGATGATGTGGAATATTACTATTGATGCGCGGTCGGCGCATATTTTTCTAGGCTTTGATTTAAGCTAGTGAGCAGTGACTCGAAGGCAAACTATAATCGCCAGATGACGTTGAAATTTGCAGTTAATTCACTCAATTAGTTTCACTTTTCGTCTTTGATTTATGCTGACGTCATTAGTCTCATTGCCAAGTTTCCGTCGGCCATCGTTGTTGATATTTATTTAAAAAGTTTGTTTAAATAGATTAATAAAATAGTTTTTAATAATATAAAAATGTAAAATTATTATTACTATTTTTTAAATTATATAACAACAAAACATTAGATCGGATTACAATACAAAATTTAAGATTTAAAATAAAAAATTGTACTAATGATGGCTAGCAAGCCTCTAAGTGGAGCAGCTAAACGACGGAAAAAGAAGGATTTACAAAACGAACTTAAAAAACGATGTAAAATTGACTCATTTTAATCAATTTTAATGCAAATCGAAAACAATTTTTAGTTGTGGCATAAGATTACAAATTAATAATAAAATAAAATATCATAAATTAAAATCATTAAAATGTATGCCTCAAAAGTGAGTCGATAATTTGAAACATAAAATTGTCTATCAGATTGTCATCGGCTGTATGGAGGGGGGCCCATTTTGAAAATCTTGCAGGGGGGCCCAGAATATGAAGTTACGCCACTGTTCATAACGTATAGGATTTTAGCAGTGCCGCCTACTGAAATGAAATGAATCTATAGAATAAAAATTTGTTGACTTAAGGACATTTCTCTCCATTTTATATTATAGATGTATTTACTGTGTTCTTACTGTCTGAGGGATTTCGAACTTGGTCAGCTGAGCATAGTTTCGCACAATGAGAAGAACGTCACTGGCTCCCAATCCAACGACCAAAAAAGGTAAAACCTAGAAGAGAAACAGATGAGTGCAAATTAAACCAAACTCTGCACAACTCTAAAATACCTGACCACCTACAAGAATCAACAGAGGTACATGTGGTATATGTACCTGTTCAGAGGCAACGTTAAACTTCAGGCCGAGTAGTGAACAGATTCCAAATCCCGCAGCTGTCGACAGCAAGATTAGCATAAGACCAGCACATCCAAGAGCCACTTTGGATGTCACAGCATCAGGCAATTCAACCAGTATCAGACAGATGTAAATCAACTGAAACAGAACAGAAAAATCAAACCTAAATTATGCAGAATGCAGTCCTAAATGCTTAACTAAACAGTCGTGTAAAATAGTTTCGTAAAATAAGTCCACTGTGTTTGGACAGAGGCTGGAATGAAATAAAATAAACAAAATAAAATAAGGTCATTACCGGCTGAGATACAAAAAGATTCATCGTCAAAGGATTTGTGACTGTTGTACAAAAATCAAATTATGGTACAACATTCAAAACTGAGTCATCAATAATTTTCTTGTTGAAAGCTGGGCTTATTTCTACTCAGTGATCAAATGCTCCTGGCTACCTGGACTGCAGTAGACGATGATTTTTCTTACTAAGGCTCCTCTAGAAGCGACCATTAATGATGCCTTTTGAATCATGATAACAACTCTGTAGATTGTAGAAGTCCTTAGGTTAGATTAAATACGTGCAGAATAGATTAGTTTAGCATCTCATTACCAGGGCAGTGCACACAAGAGCAACTCTTTTGAAATCAACTTTGGAGGCAACTTCCAAGCAGTCTTCAAGATTCAGTAACGACAAGGAATAAACATTGTCTGCATGGGAGTCATTTGCTGTCACCGCAACAGACATCTCCTGAATCTTCTACAAAGAACATGTGGAAAATATGGACAAATGCATAATTGCATATTCAGCAATAGTTGCCAAAGGAATTTTGAATAACTCCTTCCCTTCAAAAGTTACGCATTAACACTGCTCTGGGGTAAATTTACCCGCAGGTTGTGACACGAGGGTTAACTCTCAACCTGTACGGCCTATAAACAATTTAAACTATAGCCCTCTGCCATTCCAGTTTACAAGAGCCATTGGTTAACGCCTAGGATGCAAAAGTGCAGCAAAAAGGTAACATGATAATTAAAATACACCTATAGCTGTCAGACTCACAGATCAAGTCCTAGGGTGTGTAGCATTGCTCAAGGATCCCTAATAAAGTCTAATGGCAGAGACAACACCAAGTTAGCATTTTAATGATGAGCTGCACTGGTTTCCCAGTCCCTTTTAGTACACTCTCAATGTTAAACGGTTAACAGCTAAACAACCATTCCTTATGCATGTACAATACAGTCAACCATTATTGATATCTGTCCATGGGATTCATATACCCACACAACCATGAAACAAATGTATGCAGTCTGCTTGGTAGTGCAGCTGTGTCTCTGGGTTTGCATCTACTGCTTGTGGAAACTTGCCTCAAACCTCACATTCCAACTTACTGATGCTGTGCATATAATAACTGCAAAACAGATATTAAATAACATAACAATGAAAACACAGAAACAATGTGAACCTGAGAAAATACCTGAGTAAACATTCGCTGCCATGCCTCCAAGACTTGTCTTGAGAGACTCTGGTTCCAATTCAGACCATGAACTTTATAGGTGTCACGGTAGAAGTCGTAAAGTTCTTTTTCACCCATGAGCTGCACAACGGACTTAACAGCTTCTGCTCTGAAATACAATTACATAGTTTCCTGGATTAATTTTCCTGGATGTTGGAAGGAAGAACAGTAAATGACTCACTGCATGGAAGTCAAGAAAACTTTATGATAAAATTTGATTACCATCTGAAAAAGATAACTCTATGCACAAAGATGAATCTATGCACAGACACATTTGTAGGTGGTTGATATGTAGGTGTCCATCTACTTAGATAATTATATGACATCACTGAATACTATATATCAACATATTGACCTTCAGTTCTGGCTTTCAAGGGTTGGCAAACCTTGCACAATTTAGATTTGCGAATTTCCCAGAAAAATAAACCAGAAAATTATTTACTTAGATAATATGACATCACGGTGGTGTAGGGGTATGTACGGTGCCTTGCATATCAACAGGTTTGAACACCTCAGTATACTAGGGACTTTGAGCAAGGGTTGGCAAACATTGCATGATTTAGGTTTTGTGAATTTCCCAGAAAAATAAACCAGAAAATTATTTACTTAGATGCTAAGTCAGTAGTGCCGCTGATGGTTGAAAAGAACTTTCCCAGTGCAGCCAATTTAAAGCACAGAGATACAACATCTTCTCTGGTGCTGAACTCTGAACATCGCCGTGTCCATGATGCAACATCAAGCAGTTCTGTCTGGCCTTCCTTCCTCCACGATAGGTGATGATAACATTAAGAATGCAATGGCATGGCAAAAATTTCCCCATCATCTGCTAGGTGGATGCAGAAGGTTTATGCAAATCTCTATCTGAACAGGTTGCAACAAACTCGTCTCACTCTGTTGTTCAGATCCTGTTGGCTGTTGTTTAGACTTTGGGCCTCTACATTTGAATCTTTACTTTACATCTATATCTTCATCTATATCTACAGCGGCATCTTCAATGTAAGGCTATGAAAATCAAAATATGAAACTTCTAACATATCTCTTTGTGCCAATAGAGCTTTGCACTCCATGTTTATTTCAAGCTTTACCAGACAAAATCTGGTGCAGTAGCCTACATGTACCCCTACATGTAAGCAATTTTAGCCAAGTTTCTGACAACAATACATATAAATCAGACAAATCCAAAAGGCCATCAGAATGGAAGTCCCTCCAAATTATCTATGAAATTGTATGTCCAGTTATCTGCCATCACAGGCTGGGTAACATTTTAAATCTCTAACACGGTATTACAGAGACATTCTAGCTAAAGTACCACTACATAAAATTTAATGTCCAGCCAAGTACATGCATATCCAAATACATATATACGCTGGTACATACTGGAATATACACTAACAGGCAGTAGACAGACATGCAGATAGGCATAACCATGCATATAGCCTAAACATAATACCCAGCCAGCCATTTCTAATCCTATAAAATCTACTGTTTAATTCTACAGAATTCACAAAGGTCAATTAACTACACAGAGAAACCGCCGAGGGGCTATAAGTGTACAACACGACATACGATGAGTGCTATTCTCATTTCAAAAGACCCGTTGAGAAATAAATATTCTTTAAATCCATTGGCGGCGGCCGCGGCCAAGGCACGCCGAAGGCCAAGACCACCCATGCTGCCATCCATCCACTTGTGTGTTCTGGCTATCAGAAACCAGGACATCTAACGGCGGTAACGGTCGGTGCACACAATGGGTGGTAGACAAACGGAGGTGTTTATAATAGGTGCCATCCATATCACTTTCCACGAGATTATTGAAAGAGATCAAATGCCCAGAGCCACCCTTCACCTGCCCCCCTTCCCTCTCTCACCCCTTCGGCTCATGGCTCGGCTAAACTGTTTGACAGTAACCACAAGCCAACCAACCCAATCAGTGTTTGTAATGCGAAACGTGGGTCTGGGATTAGGTAAATCAAACATTCCCCTCTTCCCCCCCCCATCAGGCTTCAGCAGAAATTCCTCTCCTCTTCCAAAGAACAGAAGCCCCCATACACAGAGAACAGACAGGCAGACAGGCAGGCATGCAGGCAGAGGTGGAGGTTCTTGGGTTCAAGATAAGGGGCTTAGGGGGCCCTGGGCCCACAATGAGAAGAAACAGATTGGGTGCTAGAAGTCAGGAATTGTAGGTTAAAATCATAAAACCCGACAGACAACATCAGAGACCGCTAGAAATCTCCATCTGGTAAGACCAGATGAAGCGCATAAAGCAGACATATACAACTGGTAGGTACATTCAGTACACAAGGATAGAACACCAGATAAATAACAGCAATGATATAACATAGACCAGGAAAATCCAGGACCACCAGTTGTATAATATAAAAGCGAGAATCTTTGAGGGGTAGCCTAAAAGTCGCTAGGCCCCTGGGTATATGCCCCCACCTCTCAGTGGGCCTGGCCTCCTTAAAAGAAAGCTCAAAATCATGTCCGTGGCACAAAATAGGTCAGTGCTGCATACATACACACACATACATGCACACATACACCTACACACACATGCACACACACATACAAACATACATAAGTACATATGTACATACACACATACATACATACTGACATGCACACATACATACATACATACCGGTACATACATGCATACAAATTTTAAATAAATGATTCGGTTTACCTCAAAATATGTCCAGATGCACTCTTTGACATGCCACCAATGATTAAGTCCTCATTCCAAACCATAAACCTCGTGGCAAAGCCAGTGCATCCATTCGCGAGCACCTTCTCCACATCAGGTAACTGAATCACATCACAAACAATACACTCAAGAAACTTAAATCAGTTACTTTATGTTACAAAATTCTGGTAAACACAAATTCAGAAATTTAATAACAGCAATATCAATGATTAATTATGTAACTGTTATAATGCAATAATTTCCAGTCTTGAAATTGATGACAGTGAGTGATGGCTGATAAGGATACTGATGATAACAATGATGTTATGGCACTGATGATGATGATGATGATGATGATGATGATGATGATGATGATGATGATGATGATGATGATGACAATGCTGATGACAAAGCATTGGTGATAAATGATAACAGTTGTATTGGTTGGACATGGTTGCCGATTGGTTAGAGCGAACACCTTGTAACAAGTAGAGCATGGGTTTGGGTCTCCCATCAGATGGTTACAAGTCCTTACTAATAGGGCTCAGCACCATCAACTGATGCTTGGTGGTCATTGGTTAGTTAGTGGCGCTTTATAAAAATTGACAGATACAATACAATACAATACAATAAAAACATCATAATAATAATAATACATCATTGGCAATTCTGGAACATTCTGGAACAGGTTTAGAGACAATATACAATTGTGGTCTTATGATTATCAAGTCAGAAGCATCTCTGATGTGTTTTCCTTGCTAATTACAAAAGTGCAATTAAGTATGTGACCACCCAGGCGGTAACAGCTGTGAAAATGAAAATTGTCAGTTAATTGAATTATTATAATGACAACAACAACAATTGTGATGACAATGACCCGGATGATGACCTCCATATTGATGATACAACATGGCTGTTAACACAGTAACACTGGCACAAATAATGATAACAATAATCGTGGAAATGATGATAATGATAATGTCAATTTTACCAACACAAACTGGCACATGTTTCCAATATTTATTTATTTATTTATTGCATCAGACAACAGAACAGATAACAATATACATCATGACAGAAACAGTTCAGTCACTGTGCAACAGGAAGCCAGGAAAAAGCTAAAAGCTTATATCACCCTGGCCCCTAGTACCTGGTTCATTTCAGTCAACGTTTAGTGTCACACAGATCCAGATTAAATTATACTAACAGGCAGCTGAGTCCGAATAGTTTTAATATTATACATTGGACATTTCATACATGAAACATTATCATTATTATATAGAGCACATAAATACACTTATAGCGACAAGGCATAGGCCTATACCTGTTTGTTGAGATAATTTGGAGCAGTGACAGGACATTCTGGGTCAAATGGGTCCAGACATGGCAGTTCCTGATATGCAGATGTAATTCCAGCCTAAGAAAAACCAGCTACAAAGTGTTATGCTCTCTCTTGGCACCACTGATACCTCCCTCCCCCTCAGTTAGGAACATTGCAAATGAGCAGTATACTACGCCTATTTAGTACTAGAATGGGTAACCGTCTGTGGAATACCATTCCACCTGATAGTCATTTAGTCTTTTATCCGTACAGAGTCAGGAAATACAAACTCGTTTAGTCTTTTATTCGTTCTGCTTCAGGAAATCCAGAACAACACAAGTTGGGTGGTCTAAGAGTTGTGGTGTTGTTGGATTGATGCGTCTCAGCAAAAAGGTTCTCCAACCTTGAAAACAGGCCACTGGGAGTTTTTAGAGAGGCAGATAAACAGAAATTGCCTTTCAGATTTTTACGATTATCAAGTCAGAAACTGTTCATCCCAACTCCTCAATTGGAGCCTGGAACTATATCCTCAATTCAAATCTTCTATTGAGATTGTTAATTACAAGTCAACAAACAAGATCAGCTTCTTAAGGTTAGTTTTTTCCTTAAATTAAGGTAAATTGAAGAAGTTAAGGTAAGAAATGGAAAGAGGGCAAAACTTTGTAATTTGTGTGAGCATCAGTACCAGTAATTTGCAATTGCCATATTTGAAAAGTAACTTGGCCACAACACAATAAACCAACAATCATTCTATTTCTTTTGTGTAACAAATTTACTAAAATATTCTTCGTCATGCTTTTGTCCAGTAATCATCTACACCACACGTGTACTTTAAAATGTAAAAATCCACTGTGTATAATATACACTCAAGGAATCTGCTTTTAACCATTTTTATTCAGTATCTTTTGCTGCTCTTCACAGAGCTAAAGTGCAAGCATTTACTCAGATGTCACTCACGACAAGAACTGTTTTAAGAAGCAACAACAACCAAAACAATTACAAGAAAAAAGTCTTATCAAAGGATGATCACGCAGAACGAATGGTCCATTTAGAGCTTCCTTGATCATTGATCAAAGACCAAAACAGAGCTAACAAAAACTGAAGACTGTACTTGAACACAAGTGTGGGAGGTGAACAGAGACTGGATGCAAAGAACAAGTCTTGGGAAGAAACAACAACATTGCAAATAAAGAAAACATCTTCAAACACCATTCTGATTATTCAACCCTCACACACAACGCTGACCTCTGTCAAGTCAGGTCAGACATAATCAAGTTTCAGAATGCTATAGATAAGTTAGATAACCTTATTTTAAGCACAGTATTTGTATGCCCTTGGTTGGCTGTTGTTCAGTTCAGCTTGTCTTTCACTTTATATCTCTCTGTGACTCTCTCTTTCTGTCTCTGTCTGTCTGTCTGTCGGTCTCTTGATCCAATTTCTCTTTAAAAATGAATGTACACTCACTCGCTTTAGGAGTTTGCCAATCTCTTCTTCGTGTGGAAAGTGAATTCCAACCTGATTGAAGGAGTGCACAATTTTCTCCGGATTTAGGTTCGACCATTTAACACCATAACTGTAACTCCTTCATAACACAATGTTCAAAGCAGTGAAAATATTCACTGAGTAGTGTAGAAATGCTTAAGCTTCTATAATCCTGCACTATTATTTTGCTGATGTTTCAACATTTATACCCTGATCTGACCTAATGTAAAAGAAAGTATGATAAAATTACACCACTAAAGGTTAATTTTATAAAACACTGAAAGATAAATAGAAGTGCAACACAGCAGCACTAATACTCAGCATTTCCTAATATATATACAGTAGTATCAGACGAAGCCTGTATCCTGAAAAGTTACTGAGTTCACTGGTAAAGAATGTGATATGCAAGGACTAAGTCATGCAAATGAGAACCAAACACAGATGTTAATAATTTATTATACATATAATACTTTGCAAAAATAAAAACTGCAAAAATCTTTTACTCACGGAAAATAAACTCCATAGTCTGGTCCAAGCAGCTTGCTTCCCTCCCAAAAACAGTCCAAAGGAGTAATAACGACACATGCCTCAAGACTTTTTAGTATCTAAACAAAAACTGTAGTCTTTGCAACAGAAAAAAATTGGAACAAACTGGACACTTAAGACTCAATATACTTAACAAAGATCTGTTATTCTGCTATCAAAACATAATTATAAATCAATCATTCTTTGTAAGTATGTCTCTGTTCGTACTTTCCCTGAAAGTCCTTAAATTAAGCGAATGAAATAATAATAATAATAATAATAAATAATATCTTTTCTTTAATTTAGCGCCTGACAAACGCACTGCGCTGTACATTTACATGTTATGCAATTGAAACAATCTTAACTAGTTAACTACTAACAGAACAGACAGCCTGTAATACACGGCGCTAATAGCAGCCTACAAAGCAAATCGCCCTAACGGGGCTCGAACTCGGTACCTCTCGCACTCTTCGCCAGATGTTATCCAACGCGCCACCGGACCCCTCCCCCCCACTGAAATGAATCGAGTCAAACTTGGCCAACTGTCGTACAGATTCTGGTTCATTTTCCAATAGATTAGGGGCCATCCATTTAGCATGTACTCTGAAATCCTGATAAATTGGTCTCTCCTCCTCCCTGTAAGAACACATACTTTATACCCCTCCTCTGGCTCCCCACCTCCCACCTGCATGCATACGTTTGATGCAGCCTGAATCCTATAGAATGGTCTATGTTTAATCCATGCAGAAACAGGTTTCCCTGTTTTCCAGAGTAGTGGCCACCCTGTAAGTTACACCTCTCCCGCTGTACTACTTCTCCCGGTAGTAGTCTGATAGCTGTTCACTGGTTCATTTTTTGAATGACATCAATAATACATTATCAGTAGGTCCCCATAAGCAAGTACGCAAGCATAGCATTTGGGTTAACTCCCTCCCCATCCATGTGTACATACTAAATGGATAGCCTCTTACTCACCTGATCAATGGCACTATCATCATCAAAGTTTGGAAAACTCACACTCCGACAAATGTCCTTGAACTGCCATGTTCTAAACACACAAACGTCAAAAATAATGAATAGTGTCAAATCGATTTCCAAGCTCTGTTGAAAGTGAACAAAAAACAAACTAAATTGCTAAAGCAATGATAAATTCTTTTCAATAAACAAACTGTTCAAATTCTACGTAAACTGGTTCTCAGTTACAAAATCAATTTTACCTATTGTCCAAACTTACATGCCAAACAAGTCCACAGAAACTTTGGTGGCAGAATGAAGGAAGTTCAAGTGCTGAATCAAACTATCGACGTTGAGTACACTCTTTCCAGGCACCCTAGGTATCTGAAGAACCACCTGCCTCGCAGTTTGGCTCCCTCTCCCTCGAGAGGAAACCACATAGTGGAGTTGCTCCTTCATCTGTTCTTCATCTGAAACCAAGCAACATAGAATCTACAATCTCAGTCAGGCACAGATTAGCTATTAAAATTATTACCAGACAATTATGTCTAAGATACTGCATTTGACAGGGTATTTCTTGCATATTTATAACACGTCTCCAACAAGGGCTCATAACGTCAATCAATGAAGTAATAAAGAAGATGCATGCATACATGTGGCTCTTGCTCAAGGTTTCTCCTGAGGAAGGAGCCTGAACAAGTAAATTCCACATCACAAGAGTCTTTGGCAGAAGCACAGACATGAAAACAGATTTGCACCAGGAATCAACTGTGAAATGCTAAACCAACAGCTCACAAGCTTCCCGCAGTAATGCCACTGAGCACTAACCATGACATGTCTGAAGCCAAAACTACAAAATGTGGTTTTAGGTACATCTGAAATTCCCAACTCAAAATTTCATATCGTAATCGTAATCTCAAGATCTCTACAGCGCCAAAAAAAGTGAAGTCGTGGGAACCAGCTTATTCAAAGGCACTTAATCAAAACATAATGGTGGGGGGTAAAATCGGTTCCAGGTCAAGATCCAAAGGGGGTCAGGCAGGCAGACAGTCAGACGACTAAGGTGGATGGTGTTTACGTTGTGGAAATCTCCACGTTGAACAAGCTTTGGAACAACTGAGTTACTGGTGGCATAAAATTTGGTCTGTTCATTTTTTCCATTTTAGTTAACAGCTCCAGCTTGCTGGTCTTAACCAAACTTTGCATGAATTGGCTCAGCTGATGAAAATTTGTCCCAGAAAGTAGGCTACTAAAATATTTTCTGGCTATGACTGTTAGCAATAGCTAAATATTTTTTATGACAAAAACCAAAATTTTTGTTGATCAGTGGCATCTAACTCCCACCTGAAATGGGAGAACAAACCCTCGCTCTGGCCAAATGTATTAATTTTCACATTGCAGACCGTTATATCATCAGAAATAAAAAAAAACAGTTTATGTGCAAAACGTCAAACTCCCCCTCTTCTGTCAACTGTGGGAGATCATACTCCCAACACCCATTGGTAGACACCACTGCATTCTGTACATGTAAATGATGCAACTCTCCAACAGAACTATATATATAGCAACAGATTTCAGTACATCTCTACTGCTGCGCTGCTGCTCTTTGGACTATGTCTATATAGCCCAAAGAGCACATAGCTTATACCGCATACAATATAGAGGACGGACAAAATCAGCTACTCAAAGGGAATGCTCGAGTAAGTATTCAAAATTGGCACAGTTTTTGGCATTTGCTTTTAGGGTGTTTAGATAGTAGGAAGTTGCAGAAGATTTTCCTCAGAAGGGACACTTTGCCAAACTAGTGTGCAGATACTTTGCACCGGATATGCTGTTAAATGTAAAACATATAAACACATAACACTTCATATTGTTATACATTTACTAGACCTCAGCATCGTGACTCGACTCACCCTGCACCAAGAGACTCTCAATATCAGTTTCTGTGGTTGCTGTCTGTAATCCAAGGCAGCCAAGACATAAAACAATTATGCCAACAACAAGGATTTTTCTGTTGTGTCGATAGAAGACACTTCCTGTCCTTGTAAAGCGATGATGCAACCCAGGAGAATCAGTGCCATCAGTAATTCCACCACCCTGAAAATTCACCGAACAATTCACTTATGAACTGACTCTGCAAATGATGTTGTGTATGGACTGCTTGATTTACTGATTGAACTGATCACTTCAAACCCAACATCATAATCAACTCAGAAACTGACAGACTGACAATTTGATTGACTCAAGGTTCTCGTTACGCACTCAAAATGTACTAATGCTATCAGTTTCCAGTTCACGTTCATACTACTATATGCTTTATTGGTCAACAAAACTAAAGCTTCCTCCAATAGTCTGAAATTATCCATATATACTCACCATAACGTCCCAATCCATCCATCCATCCACCCATCCATGATCCATCCACCCATCCATCCATCCATCATCCATCCATCCATCCATCCATCACTTACTCAACTCACGTCACCCATCCGTCCGTCCGTCCATCCATCCATCCGTCCGTCCATCCATCCATCCATCCAAACATCCACCCAATACCAGAACCTATCCATCTGCCTACCTGCCTATCCGTCCGTCTGCCCATCCATCAATCTAGCCATCCACCAACCCACTCATCCATCCAGTCACCCATCCAACAAATCCACCCATTCATCCTTCCACCCATCCTTCCACCCAACTGCCCATCCGTCAATCCATTCACCATCCCAACCATTCATCAATTCACCCATCCATCAGCAACGGACTGTCAATCAGACTGGCCATTGTGCTCCCGTGCCATAGCACATGGGCCCCTGTGGTTTGGGCCCCTGTGGTTTCAGCACCAGTGGCCCTGGGGCAGAAAGAAATTGATTATGTCTCAGACTTCTTCCATTTCACAATTTCTTAGAACTGAATAGGAAACAATTTGCATCACAATATTAATCAAATAGCATATTAATTAACACTTGAAAGCAATAACAATAACGTTTGAGGCCTGTCACTATTAGTATTAGTAATATTATTATTTTTTAAATTGTGTGCAGGATATGTCTAAAATAAATTACTTAATCTAATGCTGCAATTTATGGGCCAGGTTGGGCCTGGGCCCTTGCATGATTGAAATGGCAAGGCCCCCAAAATGGTCCCAGTCCAAGTCTGCCATCCAGTCTATCCATCCCGAAAGGCATACCTTGAGGTAATTTGGCCTAGTACTCTGAAGGTGGAACCTACTTCATTGGAACTGAGCCTATATCTGACGTTCGCTTCATCTGCAGAAAGGCCAAGTTGTTCAGTGATTGGTTGGTCAGTGTCAACACATTTCAACTGCTACTAAGCAGTTTATCTCTGACATGGAGCTATATGAATGTCCAACAAAATTACATCAAACAGGACAGTAAAGTTACAGTAAGTTGCTGAACATTACCTTTTGGCAAGGGGCACAATCAACACCAGTCCATTTGTACCCAGTTTGGCCATAGTTCCTTCCATCTCCTCTTCCTGCCATTCCAGGACACAGTTACTGTTGCAGAGAAATGATTCAGGAGCCTCCTTGATCATCCATGCCACCCTCTCATCTTGTTATTGACATCAGTAACTTAATGCACAAATTAAAACCATCAGACATCCACCACTTCAAAGATTCTGGTCACCTGTAAAGTTCTTTCAAACTTTCGGAAATCCACCTGTTCACGAATTGATCGAAAAGTACGGATGAAAAAAAGTAGGCCTACGGATAAAGCTGATTATAGTTTGCCTAATCAGAGAAGTCACTTGAAGTCAGGAAGTCCAACTAAATCTTCCTATACCTCCAAATCATTATCAAGCGCTTTCCTTGACATCAAAGGCCAGCTCACACATGTCAGTTGTAGTATATAACAGGCCTACTCAATGCTGATAGTATCAGCGTTTCTATCCATTGTTAAGCGTCCATCCAATAACTCGGACAACAAGTGTCTGCTAGCAGAACTCAAACATATACCGACGAGGGCACAAGGCAGCAACTGATGCCAATAACCAGAAAAGACTAAGTACATTACATCCAGCGCCGCATTATAAATACGTAGACTACCGGAACGACCCGAACGCCTTCACCTACGCCGCACTGGATAACACCGGCTGCTATCCCTCCCCCACCTGAGCATCAATGAGACTTCCCTCCATCACCGACCACATTCGAATCTTTATTTCTCTAAAGTAGGCGGTCCTCACTCCTCAGCGTCTCAATAATAGGCCCAGACCGAACGTGCCGTACTCATTGGACGTGCTCAGTTCCCCGTTGTTAGAGTGTGGCCAGTGGGCGCGGCAACGGACCACACACGTTGAAAGATGAACTGTCTTTAGCCGCGGGCGGTTACAAGACCTCGGTGATTATTATTCGTTGTGTAAATGAACAGTAAATCCAGAACCATGAACGCCTCTGTACTCGAACGTGCCAAACGTTCGGCTGCACTGTAAATGAGAGACTACTCTCGTCTTTACACGATGGCTGAAATACGAGAATGTTCAGCACTTTCAGTAGGCCAGAGATGCACTCTGAACGTTCTTAAAGTCCTGGTAGAGAAATTACGCTGGTGAAATGCAAAAGACGAATTTCCAGTACGTTTTAAGTATTGATGTAAGAACTGTAGAAAAAAGACGGGGGGGGGGGGGTCGTCAGACTGATCCATGTGGAGTTGGGGTGTGCAATGAAGACTTAACAATGGGGTGATAAGAAAGACTAGGGGGTTGAAACCCCCGGCAATTCTCACCAAGTAGCTGTGATGAATGCTGACGCGAAAATTCCCTTGCAGAGCCGAGTCACGGCCTACTAAACCCACACACTCCCACATTCGGAGAGGTGTTTAGGCCTTCGGATTTCTTGTGTTTTTAGAGAAATGTCTCATTTTAATAATTTAGTCTAAATGCTATGTTGACACGCGATGCCCAAGAGGATTCGGTGCTTGGGCCGCTATTGTACATTTTTTACGTTTACCGTACATTCCACACCACTACTGTAGACCTACTCGACAATCACTAGCTGGGTTACCATTTCTATGCGATTAGCACTCAGAGGTACATCTCATTTTGACACTTCATCTTGTCATTCATCTGTGCTGCTGTTTTTCACTAAATTTGAGGAGGTGCAATCTTGGATTGGTAGCTAATAAACTCCTCTTTAACCCATGAAAAACGGAACTTTTACTACTGGGAATTAATAGCTACGTTTAGATGTTTGTATGATTTGGGTCTTTAAAACTGAGTGATTCACATGTTGAATTGACTTGTAATATGGGCAATGTTTTTTATGCTACTATGTCTCTCACCAACTGTAAATGGTATTTGTGTTATTTTGGTCTCAACTTAAGAATCAAATTTTCAATTGGGTTTTCCAACATAAAACTATGTTTCAGTGGACTGACTTCCTGGCTATTGATTGACCCGCATGCATGAGACACTGACCAGTGCCATTGAAGTGGCTAATCACAATTCCCACCCATTTTCATTTCATGAAGGAGGACAGGTTCAGGAATTAGACCAATTGTTTTATTAGGTGACTGCTTTCAACCACAAAAGAAATTAATTATATGAAGTTCATAAATAGGTTCTTAACTTCTTTGTGCACGAGTTCCACCAAATTATTGCTACAACTGTCTGGCACTTTCAAAGGAATAGAAGGAAAATCATGTAACAAAGTGAACATGGCAAAACATTTTCTTTCACTAAAGGCTTTCTTATCATTTTAAGAGTGCTGTAGTTCATGGAAACTTTCAATTTCAAAGAACATCAACAGTAATATAACATGCATTAAGACAGTGCTGTCCAACCCGCGGCCCGCGGGCCGCATGGGGCCCGCCGGCAGATTCTAAGTGGCCCGCCGCAGCTCGCTAAACATTTGCAATTTCTGTTAAAATGAAGTAAAAGACAGTCATTGGCCTACTTGCATAGCTATTCGTTCGTAACTTGGCTTATCATTTGACAATGTGTACACAAAATCCAGTTCCCAAGACGAATTCAATATGACAACTCCATAATTAATTATAATGCAGTTAATAATTTTCAATAAATTTTAGTCGCTGCTTTTGAGTTGACTGGTGCGGCCCTCGGCTTCAAAATTACTTCTTCGGTGGCCCGCGGTGTCAAAAAGGTTGGACAGCACTGCATTAAGAGTTTATGTTAGTGCAATACGAGTCATTGAACAAATTTCACACAATTCAGTTCGGCAACAGCAGCATTCTTCATCTACAAAAACAGTTTTCAGTTCATTCCACTAATATATTTTTAACAAATGTTTAACAACTCTTTAAGTCTCTTTAACAGGTTCACCAGCAAAATGCTGCCATATAAAATCCGAATGTCAGAGTGTTCCAAATACAATTTCACCTAAGAACTTCAATTAAACTTAAATACGGCAAAATATATTTGGAATGCAAAATGCAGAATGGCAAATTAAGAGTGGCATGCCTTTTAGCTAACTTTATTCAAGAGACCATTTTCAACACAGAAGGTTCAAAATAAGTAAGATATTTACGTCAAGCCCTATCACATTGCATGTGAACTGGTCATCATAAACCTGTAATACATATACTTCAAACACGTTTGTTGTGATAATTATGATCTGTGTGTCAAAAAATAAAAGATAATAGTAGAAAACATTATGCATGTATTTAAATTTCTAACTGAAAACAAACTAACATTCCCTAAGATTACGAACCAAACGGGAATTGTTGGAAAGTTTGTAAAAAGAGGGTTAGCTCATATTTAGCAAAGTTCACATTTGGTCAGTGCCAAATCTCATCTCCATTCAATCTTTTTTCTTTAGTTGTGGCTGGGCCGGGAGCGCTTCTGAGTAGCTTCTTGAAGTGGCACTATATAAATGCTCTGAATGAATCATAGATCAATATATACAATGCTGAATAATCCCTAAATGCTTCATAAGGCTGCCATAATCACAATCTCAAGATTCCTACTTTGCTCAAAAAACCTAAGTCACGGTATCAGCTTATTCATAGGTCCTCCAAAGAAAACCATGGTTAATCTTGGATTCAAACTAGTTTGTCTTCCACAAATTCTTTTTTCTTTTACGATGCATTTATTTCAAAAATGCACACTTGTATCAGAGATCATAATAAAGACTAAGTACTAAGTACAGGTGGGCCTAGGTGCAGCTGGGACAAGATGCAATCTGCTACCAAAATATCGCAAAATCCTGAAGTAAATCAATTAAAAATACAACAGTCATTTTCTCAGTGTCATTCCTAATCTTTAGATCTTGGGCTTCACTGCTTTTACACTTTACAGTCAATAAATGAGGAGCACTTTTCCAAAACTCACTAAGTCCATTTCTTTTATTTTTGAGTTATCACTGCCATTTTATTCCTTATATGCAAGTCTATAATATACATTATCAAACGGTGCCAAAACTCACTCAAAATATGAAATTGCAGGTGGAAAACCTTATACCGAAGACCTGGAAAGACAGAATTTTCGCCTAATGTATACAAAAAAGCCTTATTAAAGACTAATAAATTGGTTGTGAGTTGAATTTTCTGCATTGTTTGGGTAGCTTGTAGGTACACTTGACTAACAAGAGAAACAGACAGATAATATTAAGGATTGAACACAGGCTTGAAAACTATTAAAACTTGTTTTCCCCGTTTTTCTCAACAAAAGTCTCGGTGGACTGAGTGAGTTTTGGAAAAGTACTCCTCAAATTTCTATATCCAACATCACTTCAACAGTACAGATCTTGCCACAAATTCAAGACCTTGCATTAGCAACAAGCAGCAGGTCTTCTGAAACATGACATGTAGATTCACAACTGTTTTCATTTTCTCAGTCATTTACAAACACCACAACTCTTGTCTACATTAACTTGGCACAGACGATGTCGACTAAATTCTTAAAACATAGAGAAGGCACTGCTCAGAGACAACAATGAATACGATTTTAATAACATTTTAACATTATTCCTGTCAGTTTGCTACAAAACTTACAAAATCATCTGCTATACACACACTCAGAAAAAGATCAACCTAAAAGAAGGTTCTGAAAAGCTGTTTTCATCATCAGTAACTTTTGTACAGCTGTGACATATTGGCAGAAATTCATGTTTTCATGTTACGAATCACAAGAATCACAGTTTGCTGCTGGTTAAGAAGTCTCCTTATCGTATCTTCATGAACATATTCAACGGAGAGACAGGTTGCTGAAAACAGAAAAAACTGGGTCACTACAGGCATCCATCTGAACCATTCTGGCCTAAAATTTACTACTTAAAAAATTCAAAGGTAAACTTTGTACCGGTAGGTATGTGTGTGTGTTAGTATGTATGTATGTACTAACACACTCAATATAGCACATTTTAAGCACCTCGTAAAAGCACTGAAAAATTGACCGTTACATATGACCTAGTGGATCGAGTTCCATTAAGTACATCGACCTTAGTAGAGTAAGACATTCTCTCCTCGTCTGTACAGAATTTATCATCTGTAAACTGTAAAGTAGAATATGTTATCTGTTGCAGAGCAGGGCAGATGAAAACAGCATGGGTTACTAACACTATTGTAATTGTAGTTGTAATTGCAAGTGCATAAAGTGTCACTTCAAGTTAAACTCATCAAAGATGCCATGAACTGACAACACAAACCACGACTGACTATATAAGAGTTTCCAAGTGATCACCAGAGAGAGGCAAAGACTACAAGGCAACTGTGAAAACTGTGTAAAAGTGACTATCATTTTCCTACACAAACAAGTTCTCATCAGATTTATGCCAGGCTGGTTGATCATGCCAAGCAAAGATATAGGATGATATGAATGAAAGCTTATCATACACGAACTACTTTGTGCAGTTTGGGTTAATTTTTCATTGATTAACAACAACAAAAGTTAAGTCTTAGTACTTCTGTGAAAAAATGTGGAAACATCAACTACCTTTTCCATTTGGTTTTTTGGAAACACTTTCCAGAATCGAAGTGTCTCATCGCCAGCTCCAGTCACGATTGACTCACCATCTGGAGACATTGCCTATACAACAATGCCACACACAACTATAGAACACTGCTACAGAAAATAACTATGCAGTTGTAAGCACCGATAGTTCAGACAACTACCTGGCATTGTGTACTTTTTAGACATCTAAGCCATTTAGACTCGGCTAACAAATACACCACAATGTCCTTACAATATGGTGCATTAGAACAAGAATTCTCATATAAAGGAACAGCTATGGAAAACGACATCATAACAACAAAACTTCATGAAAGCGTGGTTTAAAGAAATTGTAGCAACATTCCAGAGTGCTTATAAAAGAAGTTAAATCATTAAACGTCAATTACTTTCAACTTACTGTTGTTACAAGTTTGCATTCCTACTTGGACTCAAAAAACATCTTGGACTAAAATATATTTATTTAATCAACATTTCTGAGAAGCATTAAAAAGTCACGAGTGCGAAGTTAAAAGGTATCAAGTAAATTTACGTCACATGACTGGCCATTTTTAAACTTTATATAAACACATTTACTTCAAAAATTGTGATGCACAAGTGATTGCGTGATATGAATCCTTCATATTCAATATTTTTTTCATAAAAGCTAAATATATTCTGTAAGGTTAAGTTGAACAGATGTATTAAAATTATTGCAAAATCCTACCAGATACAGAACTCGGTACAAGTGTCCTGTTAGTCGTGCTATTTTGCACATGGACGGATATCGCCATAGGACTATTTCGTGCTGCTGATAACCATGTGTGCTCACCTAAAGATATAAGAAAAACATTACAGAATGAAACATATCTCCAAATTGGTAAGCCCAAATCCGAATCATCAGTCGATACTTGAACTTTTGCGATTTTGACCAAGTACTTGATCCAATTTCCAATCTAATTTCTTCTGTATCACTGCTGTAATGATCCACAAGGCATTAATCAATGCAGATTGTCAAGTAAACCCAGAGTCACTGTGGCTGAATGTCAGAAGAATCTTTGGAGAATCGCTCAGACATCTGACAAGAAAACTTATGATAGAGCTCGAACTTGATAACAGCAAGAAAGCTGGATCAACAATGAATTATCACAGGAAGAAAGTCACAGGATAACAAGAAAATAGTAAACAAATCCTATCTTTAGATAACGCTGAAGGATTTAGATTTTAACCTCAAAGCAGTACCTATCACGTTTTGTTTTATTGCCCATTGTAAACTGTGCCTTAATAAATTGATTTGTCTTTCATCTCACAGTATTATAATATTGTTATGATCTCTAATAATCTTAAACCATAATTTAACAATTACAACTTTCAGAAGTGACTGGAGCTGTTGGCTTGAAACTATAACGAGCAAAACCGTTTTCAACCAATGCACAAAACTGGCAAATGGGCATGGTGAGAATAACCATGCCATCTATTCTAGAGTTAGGAGATGTTCAATGTTTAACTGTGAAAGTTTGGGACAGGACCAACCAGGCTTTTCACTTACAAATGAACAGCTACGTTCATATTTCGTGATTTACCTCTGAAGTTAAGCTAAAGTGAGTAAGACATTACTTAACCACATCTTCACTTGACTCTACTTTCACATAATTACAGAACCAATCAAGTGTGCAGCCATGCTTACCAGTTCATTTGTATCTTTCGACCAAACCAGGCTGCATACTTGCGACCCTGTATCGATTGACTGGACCTCACGAGTTGTCAGACAGTTCCAGAATTTGATTTTCTTGTCACCCGAGCCACCGCCGCTGGCAAGGATGCCATGCTGATGAGGCGACCAAGCGAGAGCCTTCACAGCTGCTGTGTGTTCACTGAATGAGTGCAGTGGTTTCATTGATGATGTGCTCCACAGGATCAGCTTGTTATCGTTGCTGCCTGAAGCCAACAGTCGTCGGTCAGGTGACCATTTGAGACCACAGATCTAACACATGAAGGAATAACAACATGATAATATATTTAGTTATAATTCAGACCTGCTACATTTACACATTACACAGATCTAAAACATGAAGGAATAACATAATAATATTTAGTCATAAATCAGATCTGCTACATTAACACATTACTCAGATCTAAAACATTGTAAAGAAATCTACATCAAGCACCGAGTTTGAGCCCCGTAGGGTGGACATGCTTTGTAGGCTGCTATTAGCGCCGTGCATTGCAGGCATACATTCTGTTCTGTTAGTAGTTAAGATTTATGTCTTCTGTCATTTGTGTTCTTGTGAATTGTTTCAATTGCATAATTGTACACTGCAACCGGTTGCGGTTTGTCAACCGGATGTTGAATAAACGAAAATATATTATTATCAGACATTAGCATCTGAAACTTAAATATTTTTAAATAACATTTTTGTCTTGTGAATCTTAGCTGAAATTTGAACTCTGTAGCTTTTCAAGGACAACCCTTTATAAACAGAAATCTCTGCAGAAACAGTAAAAAAAACCAAAGACCTATAAATCAATTAGTTCAGTCACCTCCTGGTAATGACCCGTCAATCGTGTTGATACACTTGAAGGACATCTGTAGTCTTGTAATGAAACTGCTCTATCACGACTTCCGGATGCTAGAATCTCATTATTCCAGTCGAGCACACCTGTGACAAGAAAGTAAGGTAAAACAATGGGTCGGTTATCCATGTCAACATCAACAGGAATCGATCAAAACAAAAAAGAATCATTGATCACACAGATTGAGCAACAAATGCAACTTTCAACCACGTTGTCAGGATTGAAACTCTAAACAGTTTGTAGAAATTCTGCAACAGAAATGCGGTACATATATTCGTAACATACCACCAGCATCCAAAAACTCTTGGTAAAATAATAAACTGTTCTGATTTTGGAAATCATCACGCCAGATGAAAACAGGACTGTTAGACAAAGAAAATGATTTAATTAATTTTCACAGGTTTTTATGGAAAACTGTTCTGTATTTTCATCAGAAAGTAACTAACTGACCAATTCGAGATCGATGGACCAATCGCGTGCTCAAGAATTTGTTGTATTCGATATCCCACAGATGAATGTTGCCAAGGTGCGTTCCAATGCCGACCAGGTTACCCTGAAGCAAATCATCAAATATTACAACTTAGCTGTGGCAGTAATTACCATAACTTCACTCTTTCAAATTCAAGCAGGAAAAGAATTTTTCACTCTATCTGCTGAAAGTTAAGACTCAGAAATCGATATTTCATGTGATTTCACTCAAAACTGAGTGCTACAGAACTCTCTTCCTCAAGTTTTATTGAACTTTCCTTGCAGTGCACTGTGATCAGATCCTGTGTCCATAGGTCCCTCCCTCTCTATGGAATGGACTTCCTCGTTCTCTACACTCTACAATCCTCTCTGGTAGCATCTCTACCTCTTTCTCCCACCTTAAAACCTTCCTTTTTTCTCGGAGTACCTTGTACTGGGAGCGCTTCTGAAAGGCTTATGCTATGAGAAGCGCTTTATAAATGGTCAAATACAATACAATAAAATTACTTTGTGGGAAATTGTCAATATTTACTCAACACTGGAAATTTGAGCCTTTTAAGCTACCAAATCGCCACTTATTTCAGAAACATTGTGGACAGATTAGTAGTGCTTAATTTAAAATTGACTGAGAAATTTACACAAACAGTTATCTTGGAATTCAACAGAAAGGCCTATTAACAAATTGGATATCCTAATTCTTCTGTTAGTATCATTACATTATCGTATCGTATCTAAAGATTTATATAGCGCTTCTCTCAGAATATTATCTATTAAGATCACCTATTTTGCTTTTATTACAGTCAACAGGAATCAACGAGTAGTACAGTTTCAGTTCCATAAGTTTCTTTGCCAAACATACAATATAATTCAACTTCATCACTTTACAGTTTGTTACAGAATTTTACTTTCAGTATCTGCCTTTGGCATCCATTACTCACAATTTTATTCACAAGGTTTGTTTATGTTAATTCTGGAAAATCTCTATATATGAATAATTGAGCAAAGCAGAAAACGTATCTCACAAGGATTAATACTCACTCTCTCATTAAAGGATATTGATGTAACCAAATCATTTGGAATTGAAGATATGTCGGAACTGTGGCTGATCTGTTAACAATTACATCAACATAAAACAAGTTATTACATGTGCTTTACAACATTGCAAACTAGGATGTAATTAACCTCAATGCTACAGTTTTGGTAAAGAAACCATTGAATGAATGAAGGACCAATGAATGCATAAGAATGAGTAGAGGCAGACTGAATACTATTTTTGCTGTCACAGACTAACTCAGGAGATCAGCAAATGAATTGATGAACCAACACAAGCACAATAATACAGAACACAGATCATAACACCAATATGATAACAGACCACCAAATTATTCCAGCAAATCCAATAAACATTGGTCAGATATTTGGTAAATGAGATCTATAAACTACAAGCAAATAGGAAAATGTATTAAATACGAATAGGAAAATGTATTTAAAACATGTTTCAAACCTCGCAAGCAGTTGCATTCCAGAGGTAAACCTTTGATTCCAGACCAACGGCCACAATGTTTTGCGAAGACCAATCGACTAAATTGAGATAGAAATCATCCTGGAGGTTCGGAGCATCGAGGATTTTGTACGGAGATTTTGCAATTTTTCTTACGAACTACCAAAAGAAAACACAAATAATTAATTTAAGAAATGCAAGAAGAAGCTATCCTGTTCACCAAATAGGGTACATAAACAGGTTAGCAATAATACACTTCTGAAAAATTTACTGAAGGAACTGTTCTACATAAACAATATAATTACACTAATTTAGTAGTCCTACTACCTATCATCATCATCATTAAAAACATTATCATTACTCTCCTCATTGTTCACATCACCATCATATCATTGGCCAATTTCAGTAATCCACAATCAATCTAGCCCAGAGCTTTATCAGGTAACACACACCGTACTGTGGATCGTTTTCCTTAATTTACACTCGGCTGATTCACTGTTAAGCTCTCGAGATGTCAAATTTGTTAAAACTTGACCCCAGGATGATTTACGCCAGCATTTAATGCCCAGGATAGATAGCACACCAAAACTTTTATGATATGTTAGGTTCGCCCAACACATAAATGTGATTCTCGTGTAAACCAAAATGCGGTTAGCAATTGGTATAATAAAGGATATACTTACTTACTTAGGTACCCGAGTCTATTTGGATTGGGTTCCCAACTACCCGTCCCTCAGTAAGCAATGTTGCATCTCTGATACTGGCATCCAGTCCGTCGGATGCTTGCTGATCATGTTTTAAAATAACGTCTACATAAATAGTAACAGTAACCCTTTTTGGAGAATAGAGAAGTCTTTGACTGTTGCTTCCAACTGGCGAAATACTGTATGGCGAGGAGTTGAAAGCTCGAGGACTGGAATGGCTTGATTTGTACTAAAACAGAAACATCAAATACAATGCAGATAATTAAACTTCTACTAGATAACTAACAACCACTGACCAAAGTCACCAAACATAATTTTTTAAATTGTATCCAGATATTTTGAACAAAACAAAGCAGCTAAATAAATAGAGCTGAAAATTGTAATGAAAATCTAGAATATATAAACTGTGCCACAACAGTAGTTATAGGTTATAAAAAAAAAAATCAAAATCCTTACACTGTTTTACACAATCTCATTTCACGTCATTCATTTTGTGACCTTTTAGAAGCATAAACTTAAAACAACAATTTCATAGCAATTAAAACAGTGTTAGTTTACACAAGAAAAGGTTGAAATATCCACATTTCCATTCAAGTTAATCAGAATATAATATCATTAAAAACCATGTGTACCAGTTCAGACATTTTAAGATGTTGCTAGCACTTGCAAACTAAATTTTATTCTTGTCTGTCTGGGCCTGCAGGGCATAAGTATGGGAAGTGTGATCTATACCAAACTGATATGTTTTCCGAATTTCTGAAGGCTATATATGCAGATGCAGGTTACATGAGCAAAAATAAAGCATTTCCAATAAGTAAACATTTGGTTCGATGGTCTAAGTAACCAGTACAACAGTCACAGTTACGTCCTACATAAATTTAATGATTCTGCCGAAGGTAAGGTAACAAGGTAAGTTAAGATGGTAAGGAAACTCACAGAGCAATGTCAAATCAGGCAAGGTAGTCTACATGCATAAATGGTAAACAATGACAATGCTTCAGAATCACCGAAAATGGCTGTAAGACAGAATCATAAACTTATCTTCATATGCTTTTGAATATTTACAGCAAAGACGTCTGCTTAGCTACCTTAAACAAATTTCTTGATTCTTTAAGAACCATTAGTGAGTCTACATCATCTTCTTTGGCAGACTTTGTGTTTTCGTAATTAGTGCCCAGAAGTTCATTCTTGAGTAGACAGGAATATGTGATGTTGTCTTCCTTTTGTTCCTTTTCCCTTAGGCTTTCATTTGGTATCTGCTTTACCTCCTAAAAATTGCACATCACTTAATATATTTCAGTTATCAATGTTATTGACAGCAAGCACATCTACATGCCTTTCAAGCAGAAACTGTTGAGGCAGAATGTAAAATACAATGAATCCGTTTTGACATTAATTAGTTCATTTTGATGAGCATTCTGGCTAAATTAGTATGCTGTGAGCTACGTTACTTGGACAAGTTTAGGTGTTGCAGATTAGCCTCAAGCAAGCTGTGAGCATCAAATGGCATGTTGTATCAAACTATTGGTTGTATCAAACTACTGAAACTTACATCTTCATACACACATATGTATGTAAATTCATACATACATAGACACACATTATACACAAATTGTAACAGGGACATGGATTCCAAAATCAAAACACCTTTAGAAAATAAACATGTTATAACAGGACCTTAGTCGATGATATGGTTCCACTAGTTCCTGGTGAACATAATACACATGATTGAACACCCGTTAATACTTAATACATGGTCATCAGGAGGCAAACCACTGCAACCGCATGTTAATTAATGGATCACATGTTAATCCAATGTCCAAGCTAGTGCAGTGCCTGATTTGTTTGTTTTTTAATTCTACAAAGTAGCACTACACAACAAGTTTCTGTATTGCATGATAACATGTCTCAAGTGTGAAATATGTAGCATTCAATAGTGTGGTCATGGTACAACTGTACATCAAGCACATTTGCACATAAACGAGACTGCGCTGTACATACAATCGAGTCGGTAACGTCCGTAACACTCCGTCCATAATTGCTCAATCACATGGCAAATGCCTCAGCAATTTTTCAAAAATATGATTTGACTGACCAATGTACAACTGCTGGTTCACAGTAAGAATCAGCTTCAGCAAAGATCTGTCATTAACTCACATAACTGAATAAAGCCATTCACTCTAGACTGACAACTAGTAAAATGTACATGAAAGTCATAGGCACGTACAGATTTTGATCCAAAATTAAGCTTCCAGCTGGATCGGGATCGTTTTGGAATGAAACGATCGCTGTAGCGTTCTATACTGTGACTTCTGAATCGCTGCAGAACATCGATACAATTAAACATTTGCTTTTATTAAAATTACTCTAAAACTTTTAACAGCACAACTAGATGTGGAGAAATGAAAATTTTTATGTCGGGTAAAGTTTATCAATTGTATGCACCATACTGTGGCCATAGAGTAAACAAATATAAGAAACCAATCAACTATGGACATGGGATAGAAGTGTGAGCACTGTGTGTCACACAAGATGAAAATGGATTAGGCTCTGGAGTGGCAAAATAGAAAGCTTGTTGTAAAAACACACAAGAAATGCAGAGTTTGAAAGAAAATCTTAGATAAACTTCAGTAAACCTAGAAGACAAGAAAAGTAAATAAATACGTTTCCAAATACACCGGAGCCTCGTTATAATCATGGGATTTAGGATTCCAATCAAGTACTACAGTGTGGTAAATGCCACATTAAACTGGACTGGTTTTGTATGACCATATACATTTATACATGTTCATAGCTGTGCAACTGCAGGTTGTTGTGGGCTACCAAAAGCATTAGGACTCAGTACGAGTCTAGAAGATAATGCTTACACAGGCATCAATTGAAAGTTGCCAGAAAATTCTTTTTAATTCCATTTTGCGTTTTTGAATGGGAGTGATTTTTAAATAAAATAATTCAGTTGAATGCCTTGTAATTTAAGTTTCATTTTCTAATTACAGACCATGAACTTCTGGTGGCTGTGTGTAATGTGTATGGCATACTACAGCTAAATTTATGTGCCACTAACTGTTTTGGATAGAAATACATATACATATTAAAAAAACAATACACAATAAAGAAATTCGTGCTACATGTTGAATATTTACTTCAAAAAAGAAACTAGTCTAGTCTAGGTTTCCATAGTTCTTGGTGTTGTGCTGCTTCTGTTTTGCAAAATACAACAGACTATACAGATGCACAAGTTTCATAACTTAATATCGTTATATTTGCATTTTGCGCTATCTCAGACCAATCTCTAAGCCAGATAGGGCTGCACTTCACGTTGCAGCTTCGCCTTCATCCTTTTCTTATATTGTATAGTGGTTTAAGTCTAGCAATCATCCTACAGGAATAAATTATTTCGGTGACACGGTTAAGAAAATAGAACAAAACATTTGCAACACAACTTGGAATACTCGACCAGCAAAAATAAGACTAGAAATATTCTTTCAATTTGGCAGCTAACTCAGTACCTACACAATTGTCTGACTACCAGCTTGGCAAATAATGAAAAAAGAAACAGGTGCAGCAAGATTATATGTGCTACAAATTTGTTCTTCTGTAGATCCAACTTGCACATGACTAAATGCAGATCTATGGCTGTGACTGTGTTACATTCGATTCAACGTTATATTGACGCATGCTACAGCGACGAACCAATGCAATAATAATAATACTTGGCCATGTGATAAATAAATATGATAGCATAGACTCATATACACTGGTAAGTTCCTTAAATAGATATACTTGCCTTCTTGATTTAAGCAATAACAAAACATGTGTAACTGCCACTGAAATAAAGGTATAGATAAAAAGACTAAGATATTCTTTCTTTGGTTAAATTATACAATAGCATACAATTTAGAAAACCAGTGGACATACTGGAGTGTTGATAGGTGACTTGCTGGTTTGTGTCTGGATTAGCCTTTGTTCATAGTCAGGATCCATTAGATCACGTTCAAATGCAGGTTTACGTTTTGAGATTATGTAGAAATGTCAGTGTTTCAGAAATGTCTATAAAGAATCAGAGAGAACAACAACTTAGTAAAAAATGTGACAATTAGACCTTTTGACAATGTAAATCCTTAATAGCAGTTTTGCATGTAAGGGTAACCTTTTAAATTGGGTCACTTGTGGATGAACACCACATAAACAAATGGCTATCTCAGACTCAGATAAAAAATAGAGCACCCACAGCAGAAGCCCCTCAAGCAAGTAATGAGTAACGAACACCATATCTACACAAGAACACACACAATAACTTTTACTTCTGTGAAAACTGAACTTTTATATAGTAGACTTAATTAAACAACGTAAGTCTCTGAAACAGAAATACAGATGTTAGCAAATATCTGTTCATGCCAAATGTGCTTTGCCAGACAAACTCCTGAAGTAATGTTTGAAACCAATTGCGACTTGTAATGAATTTTCTTTTCAGTTTCCTTTTCACAAACATCTGCAAATCCTCCACGTTGTGTGCGAACAGGATCGCAATGGGCCTCTACGATCTACTTTCAAGTACAACCATAGAATGCATAAAAATACCATATTTCAAGGTTCAAAATTGGTATAATCTCGTCATTCTACAGAATGCATATAAATATGCATATTTAATTTTGGAGATTGAGTTCAGGGACTCGCTACACATCCTACTTTTCTATCGCGCATTGTATTTCTGGTAAATTATAAACTGGCACTAAATAAATGTTTGATTAATAATAATAATTGTTGTGTACACAGAATGCCCGAGTCTTACAACTACCTGCGATCGAACAAAAGCACAAACTGAAGCGTCACTCACTCAAAATTGCACAATCAATTTTTTATGCACGTAAAGCGAATGTCTTAAGAATAACTAATAATAATACTGTAAACAAATGGCGAAATCGATACGTTAAAAGGTTTTCAGTAACTTTAAAAGTCATTAAATGCCGCCTTTCGCCATTTAACAGCGCCACGAGAATTGTACTTCCGGTGTAGCAAAACATCGGTTCCTTTCTCTACTATTCAGTAAGTAAGATTACTTCTATAGACCAGTCATATTATCAAGTGCGCTGCTACTATAATATGGATAACATGCAACATAGGCCTACTTATTAATTAGGACAGCAAGTGAAACGTAGAGTTAATTTTTCCAGAAGTAAAATCACGACAAAGTTAAACCCTTCTGACCTACTCACTAGAAAGGGATTCATTACCAGGATGCTTTACACTTATTAACAAGTTTTAGAACTTAATTTACTTTAGAACATTAGAACAAGAGGACGACCGAGAAGAAGATGGATGGATGAGATACATGAGACGATGAAAATGAAGCTTCCGGAGCTGAGAGAGGCGACGAGAGATCGGAACACGTGGAGAAAATTGACTATGACGGTCGCAAGGATTCAACGAATCGACGGCACAAGGTGACAAGGTGATTCAATATTATTACTGTACATTACTTCTATGTGTTATTTTAAATTCTATTTCGATGTCTTCCTCCCTTTCCTCCATTTCGCTCTTTTCCTTCCTACCCTCCATTTCGCTCTCTTCCTCTCTTTCCTCCATTTCGCTCTCTTCCTCCCTTTCTTCCATTTCGCTCTCTTCCTCCCTTTCCTCCATTTCGCTCTCTTCCTCCCTTTCCTCCATTTCGCTCTCTTCCTCCCTTTCCTCCATTTCGCTCTCTTCCTCCCTTTCCTCCATTTCGCTCTCTTCCTCCCTTTCCTCCATTTCGCTCTCTTCCTCCCTTTCCTCCATTTCACTCTCTTCCTCCATTTCCTCCATTTCGCTCTCTTCCTCCCTTTCCTCCGTCTCGCTCTCATCCTCCCTTTTCTCCATCTCGCTCTTTTCCTCCCTACCCTCCATTTCGCTCTTTTCCTCTCTTTGCTCCATTTCGCTCTCTTCCTCCCTACCCTTCATTTCGCTCTCTTCCTCCCTACCCTCCATTTCGCTCTCTTCCTCCCTACCCTCTATTTCGCTATCTTCCTCCCTTTCCTCTACTCGCTCTCTTCCTCTCTACCCTCCATTTCGCTCTCTTCCTCCCTAACCTCCATTCGCTCTCTTTCTCTACCCAGCATTCGCTCTCTTCCTCCCTTTCCTCTATTCGCTATCTTCCTCTCTACCCTCCATTTCGCTCTCTTCCTCCCTACCCTCCATTCGCTCTCCTCCTCCTCCCTACCCTCCAGTCGCTCTCTTCCTCCCTACCTTTCATTCGCTCTCTTCCTCCCTTTCCTCCATTCGCTCTCTTCCTCCCTTCCTTCTATTCGCTCTCTTCCTCCATACCCTCAATCGTTCTTTTTCTCCCTTTCCTCTATTCGCTCTCTTCCTCCATAGCCTCCATTCGCTCTCTTTCTCTTTTTCCACCATTTCGCTCTCTTCCTCCCTTTCCTCCATTCGCTCTCTTCCTCCCTTCCCTCTATTCGCTCTCTTCCTCCATACCCTCCATTCGTTCTTTTCCTCCCTTTCCTCTACTCGCTCTCTTCCTCCATATCCTCCATTCGCTCTCTTTCTCTTTTTCCTCCATTCGCTAACTTCCTTCCTTTCCACCATTCGCTCTCTTCCTCTATGCCCTTCATTCGCTCTCTTCCTCCCTTTCCTCCATTCGCTCTCTTCCTTTCTTCCTCCATTCGCTCTCTTCCTTTCTTTCCTCCATTTTCTCTCTTCCTCCATACCCTCCATTCGCTCTCTTTCTCCGTTTCCTTCATTCGCTCTTCTCCTCCCTACCCTCCATTGGCTCTTTTCGTTCATGCCCTTCATTCGCTCTCTTCCTTCCTTTCTTCCATTCGCCCTCTTCCTCCCTTCCCTCCATTCGCTCTCTTCTTCCATACCCTCCATTCGCTCTCTTCCTCTCTACCCTCCATTCGCTTTTTTCCTCCCTACCCCACATTCGCTCTCCTCCTCCGTTCCATTCATTCGCCATCTTCGAGACCGACCTCAGAAACCTTCTGCTTGACGAGTAAATCGCAATAATTATAACAATATAACAAGTGTTAAAATACAAATACAATACAATAGTTTCACCAGTGGCGTCACGCGTTGGGATGAAAAATGTATATTCTTCTTTTGCCATAATGCTGAGAACCAGAGTTGCTCCCGCCATCAACATAATCATAAGCAGACCGATATCTGTTCTGTTCCAAACTGCTACTGATATCTGCTCTCACAACAAGCAATTAGTAGCACTTGGCCGCACGACCTTCTGCGACAATACTGTCTCGGACTTACTAGCCCGACAGGTTCCAGATGGATCAGCTCATTGAATCAACGGACTTATGTACTTGGCATTGCGTGGAACAGATGACATTAGCCTACGATGATTTAAAAATAGTGTCGGTCTGTGATCGAAATTTCAGAAGTGTCACGAAATTTCCAGACTCATGAGTTAGTGTCAGCGAAGGAAAATGTTTTGTGGACCTCACAATAACAGTATGCACAATAGAAATTCAACGAATAGTGGTAATCTAGAAAGTCAATAAGTAATTAATCTTAACGGTTTGTATTTTTAGAGCTGTTAAAATCTTTACGCAGTTGCGTAATTGCGTAATGATAGTTACACGCCTGATCAAGGCTATATATAAAGGCGGTAGGAAAGTTCGTGGCATGATTTCCTTATAACGAAGGCGGGGTTTTGAGCTTAATCTTATAGGCTACGACGTCGTAGGTTGCTAGGTGGCCCCATGCAGGACTCCTTGATGAGTACGTAACGCTCCCCGAAGTTCGGCATCTCGGTGCGGTCACGGGGCGCGTGATAACCTCGGCTCCTTCAACCTCATTGGCCAAAATCAGGATCGTTCTGTCCCACAATAAACTTACTTACTGCTTGGGGTCCAATCGTGGAAGTTTCCAGTTGACTCAGTGCTACGCGACAGGTTTCCTAAAGCTGCTTCTTGGCGTTCTATGAATTCATCCTGTCGTTCATTCACAGCCTCTATACAGTATAGGCCTACACGCTCTCAAGTCAGTCTGACTTCCTGACATGGAGTCTAATCCTTCCCTTACCTCAACCAGACTTTTTCTAAATTCTGCCTGACTTCGCACACTCGTTCCGAAACGCTCAAAAATCATCTCAAGGGAAGTAGGCATGCTTAATGGGGAGGCTGTAATGCTTGCGTTAACTTCCAAGATAAGAGCTTCTCTGGGAACAGGTATACGTGAGGTAACGAAAGTCTACTTAACGTCACTGCTGCACACTTAAATTTCTGATTTTATAACAATGACAAACGGTACTTCGCATGACGATTCTCGAACCCATACTCCCATAGGCCTATACACTCCGCGTTACAGGCCGACCGAGCGCTCTTAAACCCTCGACCACTGTGCCACACACTACAGAGCAATTTCTTGGTTGATAGGCTATGTTGTCTGAAAAAGTTACAATAAAAACATCGAATGGGGGAGTCTGCCGGGCCTCGAATACGGTGTCTATTTAGGTTTGCCTGAATACCGGTATCAAGGGTGAGAATTGCCAGGGGGTTGGGGGGTTCAACCCCCTAGTCTTTCTTAGGCTGCCATAGTAAAGTCTATATTTCACACCCAAACTGCACATAAATCAACGTCTAACCCTCCAGTTATTTTTTTACAATTTCCATACTGCTGGTATCGCGATATCGCTTTGATATCGGTGCAACCGCGCGCACGTTAGCAGGGCCTATATGAAGTGTTGTGTATGCGGCTAATAGAAAACATCGAGTCGTCCCAGAGAGCCTCGTATATTGGGTTCCTCAGCGGGCACGCATCGACGTTGTGCCACAGATTGGAACTGTTGGCCAGTTATGGACCCTTTTGTGGGTCCATGCAACGTGGCTGTCAGAGGTACAGTATATTATTCAGTGTTTATTAAGAACCATATGCATTGCACCCAATTTAATGACATGAAAGAAACAAGGCACAATGTACGATAACATGATTATGCATGCAACTATAACATTTTATTATTTAAAGGCTGAATATAGCCTATCGCAGAAAATTATGCTTCTACAGCGAAATTAGGCGTAAAGTCATGATTCTGCCTGAACGCAATTGCAGTTCATCACGATCGAGCCCCTCTATATAGCGCCAGTCAAAAGCTGATAACCTGTGTTGGTATATCTGGCGCACGTACTTAACCCCTTAACACCAATTAACGCAGAGTACAGCTTTTCTGTCTCTGTTATGCGTATCAGAGGGAACTAGACAGTAGTGTCGGTCTCTTCGATAAAAGGCTCGACGTGCGTACCATTGCCTTCAGAATTCGAAACCGCACCATGGACGACGACGACTTTTTCCTGGCTTCTCGTTTGAAGAGACCCTCCATGTCCAACTAACATGATCTTCGTCGGATTCAGCTCATGGTCGCTCTTCAAGCTTTGCGACTCCCGACGAAACGTCAGATCTCTTTCGAAATTTTCAGGACTGGGGGCTGCAGTTGACTTCGTCCTGGGCTTGGTGAATATAATTGTTCCGTCATCGACGACTGACTTCTTGGTTCCGCCTGACTGTTCCTCCTGTTGAAGCTGCGATTCCCTTAGCTTCTCCTTAACGTTCGCCCGTTCTCGCGTTCTCGAGTGCGTGTAGTAGAGAGTGAAATTGTTGGACAGGATCGGAATAGTGAGCGCCATGATGACAGTCCCGCAGAGGGCACAGGCGGCGCCCACAAAGTACCCGGCTATTGTGCGCGGGTAGATGTCACCGTACCCAACCGTTGTGATGGTGACAATGGCCCACCAGAACCCTATAGGAATCGTCGTGAAATTTGATTCCTCGTTGTTTATTTCGGCGTAGAAGGCCAACGTTGCGAAGACGAGCATGCAGATGATGATGAAGACGAAGAGTATGAGCAGCTCGTAGACGCTGTCACGAAGCGCACGGACGAGGATCTTGAGCGGCTTGAAGTAGGCGAGCATCTGGAAGACACGGAAGACTCGGACGATGCGAAGGACGAAGACGATGTGAACGAATAGTGCGCGCTTGTCTCGCACGCACGGGTCGCGATAGATGACGTCCAAGAGGAGCATCAGGTAGAAGGGGATGATGGCAACGATATCGATGATGGTGATCGGGGACTTGATGAAGGTCAGAGGCTCAGGAGCGACGATCAGACGGGTGAGGAGTTCGACCGAAAAGAAGCAGTTGCAGATGTAGTCGATGATGCGCAGCGCGTAGATGGGCTGCGGCAGCAGGCGTTGGAAAGGGTTATGGGCGAAGCTGTCGGTTGCGTTGGGGCTGAGGGTGGTTACATTGTGGTCGAGGGTGGTTACATCGGGGTGGGGGGTGGTTACATCGGGGTTACGGCATGAAGCGAGAGTCTTCCGAGCGTAATGTGTGTCTTGTAGCGGAGGAACCGTCTCCAGGCAACATCCGGTTATGGCTGCCATCACGAACAACATTGACACGATCGAGTAGACCTGAATCACAGACAAGCAAGAAGGGTCAAGAAGGGTTATCACTCTGTTAATTTTTTGAGGACGGTGATCGTATTCTTAATGGCACATTTATATAGCGCGCCTCTGACAGAAAGCTGATCAGAGGTGCTCCAGGTAACAGCTAAACCGATAGCACAAGAACACGAGCACCAGCATGGTCTTCCAGACTTCAACGCTGGAGAAATTGTAGCAGATAAATGTCAGGAACATTCGTATCTCGCAGATTGCATGGCAGTCTGTTCCAGAATAGGCCTAGATGGCCAACCTCGGTGAAACTATCATGTTACAGATTGGAAACAAGAGAGGGAGGAAAACCAGAACGCATTGTGCTGCGCTGCAGAGGGAAGAGATCGTATACGGCCAGGAACAGACGTCTCTGGCAATCGGTCTTGGCTCTCTTTTTGACTGTATATCCTCTTGACAACCTCTGACTCTCTGACTTGACGCAGCTGAACCAGCTTCGTCATGAATCAGCTGGTGACCCGTGATTAGCATTATGTGGCGCTATAGAAATTTGGAGTTTGCGATTACGATTTTAAACTACAGTGTAGGCCCTATAGACAGACTGAAGCTCTCACAGACGATTCATTGCCTGTCGCCTACCTCCTTTCGTTGTTATTCCATCAATACGTATTCAACAGCGGGTTCCGTATTATAGCCTATCGTTCTCCTTGTCTATATTTCGAAAGCTTCTATGTATTTGCATTCAGATAAACTAATAATGGTAACATTAATTAAAAACAACGTAGCTGTCAAACAGTTAAAGGGACCTTACTTTTTCAGATTATCTAAACACCGCTAAGAGGTCATCCGTCCGCCGCTCATCTGGTGCTTGAATATACATGTAGGCCTAAATGTTCGCGTTTTTCTATAGCGACCGTATATGGCCTCGACCCTGCTAATTTTTGAATGAATTGATCGGGTGAAAACCTTCACCACCGCTTGCCCGTTTGAATGGACGCCACGCCATTTAGGGTCCCGGTGCAATGGCTGTGATAGCCCGAGATTTGAATCCATGAAATGAGCCAGCATCGGGAAGCGAACTGCGAGCCGCATGCTCTCTTTCACAGAGGCGCATGAGCACAGCCTATTTAGGCTACACAAAGTATAACCAATGTAGCTAACTGTAACTGTCAATAGGCCTATATAAAGCCAACAAATTTATGTAACGCCACAGTAAGCATCTGAAAAGGCGCTATATTAACTTAAGTGTCTGAATGCATACAGACATAATAGAAGAACAGTGATCAGTCGCTCTAGTGGAAATTGCATGGAAGCTCAACCGTTGCGTCTATGTGGACAAGCCGAAAAGGTATAGACATCTATTGTATTTTGTATAGGGCTTCATTAGTCTGCATAGAACGCTTCGAACATGCACATACCTTTGCATATTTCGTGGAGTTTGGACGGCACATGAGTCTCCAGATGGAAAGCCTGAACTTGGCCACTCCTTTAAACGTTAACATATCATCGTTCTCCCTTTGTTCTTGCACCGGTAGCTTATTAAGTTTTTCGAGGGCCTCCACTCTGTCAACGTTAGTGCAGTAATGAACCCAGCAACACGGGTGAATGAGCGTCTCCTTGAGGTTCCAGTACTCCAGCTCCCGTCTGATGACCACACCACAAACGGCCATCGGAATGTGCAGCTCCCCTAAATGGCAAGTATACGTTCAACATATTACATAGATGTATGCCTATCTGTAAGGGCGTAGCAAGGATTCAAACCCTGGGGTGTAGTGAAATGAAGCAGCAGCGCACAATATATTTACTTTGTAGCGTAATTAGAGAAGAGAGTATATAGTGATTATTTACGATAATGACAGCACTAAGCAAGTCTGGCTAAACTGCAACAGCAATCTGCCATGATAATTATGTTAAAAGCAGCAGACGGTATCAACTTTCATGTAAGCGGGAAACCTATAAGCATTGACCCATGGGCGTATTGGGGGAGGGTTACGAGTTAAAACCTCCGAAATAAATGCATTACTGTTATTAAAAACTAAAAATGTAGAAAAAAAATCTGAAAAATAAATTCCCTGCTACGCTTCTGATTTATAACCCAGTGTCCATCTGCGGGTTTTGGGAGTCGTCTGCTGGCAAGGTAAATGAAACAAATGTAGGCTACATGCTTTTCTATAGCGACAGTATATAGTATATGGCCTCGACCCGCTCATTTCTGTTCGTCGAGATCCTTCACCACCGCCGCCTGCTCGCATGGGTGCCGCACCATTTAAGGTCCAAGTGCAGGGACCGCGATATAGCCCTAGATAACGTTGTGGAATCTAAGTAGGGCCTAGTAATTTCATCCAAATTGTTGGTTTCAGAATTTGCAAATGGAACAGCTGCATCTTATTTTTAGTCGGGTTGGTACGGTGGGATGTAGTCTATGTAAAACCCAGATAGGCTAATAATTTGTCATCACTTAAAATGCTGGTTTTAGAATTTGTAGAAGGAACAATAATTGTGCGTCTTATTTTCGGATGAGCGGGAAAATCCCATATCCATTGCAAATATTTTTAGAGAGCAACGATCGAGCGTCTCTACGGTATTGTGTTGGATGCAGTCAGACCAAGGCAACTAAACTCAGTGATCCCGTCCTAAACAAAACAGAACCGGAAAACGAGCTTCAGACATTTATAGCTAAACATTGGATGAAAATGATTAAACGAAATCTTCCTGCCAAAAAAAGCTTAACGCCGTTCCGGTCCCAAACGATCCATTATTAAACTTCAGGCCTATATATATATATGATTAAATATATATATATATATATATATATATATATATCGAACCAACCGCTGCGATAGTAGTCGATGACGGCGTTGAAGACCTCGGGGTTTCTATCGAAGAAGTATTCATCGGCGCGATTGAAGTGATGACGAAGGGCCAGTTCACCCAGGCGAGTGTCGGGCTTGCTGGACAGCGTTCTGACGAGGGTCTCATGGCGAATGCCGCCAACATTCAGCACCATTTTGTCGTGATCGGGGTGGATGATCTCGAGAACGCTTTCTACCCCGGTGGGTTTCTCAACGGCGTGGTTCTGGTCATGCATCTTGCGTCGGCCATCAACATCCAGTCGCACGAGTCCTTTGCGGAAGCACTGCGCAACAGTCCTATTAACGCATGCGTGAATAACAATAGAGAAATCTGTTGTCAGCTATATGAATATATATAAGTATATATATATATATAATTATATATAATTGAATATATATGCAACACATCGTCCAACCATGCTTTCTTGCAAGCTTCATTTCCCTGTGTAGGACTTTCAGCCTCTGGCATAATTGTATTGTATTGTATTGTATTGTATTGTATTTGAGCACTTGTTATAGCGCCCCTTCCAGATTTCCCATTCAGAGGCACTCCCGACTACTGCGCGGACGCTGAATCGGAGTTTCACGCCGAAGCGCATGAGCAATTGCGAGTGAAGGACTTGCCCAGGGTCCCTACGCGGCGGCTTTTTGAGGTGGATTCGAACCCGCAACCCTCCAGCTGCAAGGCACCGAACATACCCCTACACCACCGCGCCCCAGTTGTATTGTGTTGTATTGTACTGTATTGTATTGTACTATATTGCGACCGAGCCACCCTCAGTAAAGTAATTATAGTCATCCAACACTATATAGGGCCTACTTGTATAGGCTAGCGAGTTCTTTTCGCGAGTCGGCGACTTAAGGAGTTAAGGGATTACCGTGGCGGAGTCTGTATCGCTGTTGGACCAAAATTACAACCAGAACCAAAAACCAACATAAAAGAGAACGGAGGCAGAACCGCCACAGTATTTAAAAACTGTTAGTTGGGATACGTTTAAGTAGTTAAAAGACTTATAGACTATAAACTATAAAGCTCTCTGCAGTTAACTAATTTCTTCAGCTATAGTCTATAGACCTATGCTTTCAGAAAAACGTTTTCTGCTTCATACTTCTGAATTTACCCACTACATACGGTATATGTGTCTAAGGCAGGCAGACGCAGAGAATTATCACAAGTCGTCCCCGTCGCAAGAAGTCAGAGAACGCCTGATGTCACACACTAAGAGAAGTAGTTAAGGGAAAATAGTTCATCTGTTATAGAGTAGTGGCAAAGAGAACGTCGTCCGGAGCTAGGAAGGCACACTAAAAGAGAACGACTCTTGCCGGTAAAGGAGCGAACCCTTTCTGATAAAAGGCAATCATCAGGATGTACGGAATACCCTATCCTGCAACCGTGTAGGATACAGAGTCTAATGAATCCGGAAACGGACCTTTAAAGTGTTGCCTTTTGACAAGGATGCGGCCACTCCTGAACCTTCCTTGGTCGGTCAGTGATATATGGGTGGCTCTGATGGTAGAACTATATTATGCTGGAGTCAATCATTTCCAGCGAAGTTTTGTCCAGACCCCGATCGCCAAGACATTACAGTTACCTTTAATGTTTAGGGCTTATATATATATATATATATATATATATATATATGACGCTAATATATATGTATGTATATATATATTATATATATATATATGTATATGTATCTATGTATTTATGTATGTATGTATGTATGTATGTATGTATGTATGTATGTATGTATGTATGTATGTATGTATGTATGTATGTATGTATGTATGTATGTATGTATGTATGTATGTATGTATGTATGTATGTATGTATGTATGTATGTATGTAGGCGCCCGCAGGTACAGGGGATGTATGTATGCGTAAAAGGTAAACAACTCAGCATAATATGTATGTATGTATGTATGTATGTATCAGTATGTATGTCACCACTGTATGTATGTATGTATGTATAGAGTACAGCGGCCACAGGTGTCGCAAGCATGTATGTATGTATGTATGTATGTATGTATGTATGTATGTATGTATGTCCAATGACGTATGTGACTGTATGTATCGTATGTATGTATGTATGTATGTATGTATGTATGTATGTATGTATGTATGTATGTATGTATGTATGTATGTATGTATGTATGTATGCTGAACAACTTCATTGTATGTATGTCATGTATGCATGTATGTATGTATAGGCAGTGTCCTTAAACAACAACGAGCGAAGAGTTAACTCCGTCACTGCCCGGTATGCCCGAACTCTGGTAGTGCCAGTCCTAAGTCTGGAGAAAGGAGGAGGGTGACGCTAATAATTATTTTGTTATGACAGAGTCGTTAAACAGCAACTCAACCAAACGACGGAGAGTCGCGACGACTACAAGAAGCGACGACCGTAAGAGGAGGACGACATATTGTTGCGGCTGTTATAGGCTAGGCCTATCCAGCTAGCGAGTTCTTTCAAGAGGCATCGACTTAACGGATTTACCGTGGCGACTATACACATCTAATCACATTGCACCATGACTAGGAGTGTAGCGAAACGCGCTCTCGTGTAAGACATGTCTTGTTAAAGCGCGCTAGAAATGTTCAGTTGTATTGTATTAATTATTATTGTATTGTATAGATTTTTATAGTTACTGACCTCTTCTCTAAAACAACGTGACGCTAACACGCTAGCTTTGGCCATCCGTAAAAATTCCTTAGTCTTCTATGACGTCATCTAGCAAGACGCGCAATTAAGGATGGTTCCAGAGTTTAGTCTAAGACTCCAAGAGCTTTGGTTTGACGACATCTTATACCATACAACTTGCATTTATTACGCGCCGCAGTAAAACAGTCTTACTCAAAGGAAGCGTTACAGCGTAGTAGGCCTAACTATAGTCAAAGTAGGTAGCCTAGGCTACTCAGAGAACATATGTATTTTAAGTTTAGATTTAAAAATCTTGATCGATGAAGATCTTCGGATTGCTTCTGGTAAGGATCGAGTTCCATTCAGCTGGACCAGCAACTTCAAACATTCTGTTTCCGAATTGTAGATTTGCTCTTTTGATTACAAAGTCGTCTCCTTTTGAAGCTGATCGCAACCCACGTCTTGACTCGAGAGCAGCACAGGGTGTAACTAACGATGATAAGTAAGAAGGAACAGAAGCTGGTCATTAGAGGAAGGTGTCCTGCACTGGGTCAATTTTTACATTTTAATGCATATAATTGGTGTTAGTTGCAGTACATGTATTTTGTTGTCATTATCAGAAACAGCAACGTTTTATGAATCGAATATGATAGGCTACGCGGTACGGCAACATTATTGCAAGAAAAAACCATAACAATTTGGTATTTTCCTCACTGGTAAAAATCGTCACAATGCGGGCCACTATATACTACTACTGCTACTGCTGCTGCTGCTGCTGCCACTGCTACTGCCACTGCCACTGCCACTGCCACTACCACTACTATTACTACTACTACTACCACTACCACTACCACTACCACTACCACTACCACTACTACTACTACTACTACTACTACTACTACTACTACTACTACTACTACTACTACTACTACTACTACTACTACTACTACTACTACTACTACTACTACTACTACTACTACTACTACTACTACTACTACTACTACTACTACTACTACTACTACTACTACTACTACTACTACTACTACTACTACTACTACTACTACTACTACTACTACTACTACTACTACTACTACTACTACTACTACTACTACTACTACTACTACTACTACTACTACTACTACTACTACTACTACTACTACTACTACTACTATACTACTACAACTACTACTACAATTATTACAACTAACGGTAATAATAATAATGATGATGATAATGTTTGTTTTAGCCACCTCGGACTGCAACAACAGTAGCCCGGGACTGAATGACGGCTTATAAAATTATTGAAACAGCCATAATAATAATAATAATAATAATAATAATAATAATAATAATAATAATAATAATAATAATAATAATAATAATAATAATAATAATAATAATAATAATAATAATAAAATAATAATAATAATAATAATAATAATAATAATAATAATAATAATAATAATAATAATAATAATAATAGTTGCACTAATAATACTGCGATCACCAGTCTTATTGGTGCCAATATATAGTTCGTTTCAAGATCAAATCGCGCAGAATCGTTAGATTAGCGGACAATAATTATCTCGTGACATATACTTCGCTGAAGGTCACCGCCGTACGTCATAACCATCATCATTATTTGAAATAATTAAAACAGTAACTAAACCAATTAATAAAAAATTCTATGAGATCTATTATCAATGTTTACATGTCTCTGACGGCACTTCCGGTGCCAATGGCCATCTGTTGATGACGTCATAATTGCCATGGTGATGTCTATTATATTTCGATTTCCGTTTCCATTCGATATTTATTTTTATTTTTTTGCTGAACAAGTTACAGGATGAGGTAAGAAGCGTTTGATAATATCCTTATTTTACGTTACTTTGACTTTCCTTTCAGCACTTTACTTACCATACCCTACTTTACATCATTTCACCTTTTTACTTTATGCTACATTACCTATATTCTGAATTGCCTCATTTTAGCTTATCTTATATTACCATAATTATTTCGCGTTAATTAACCTTACCTGGACATGCGTCACTTTGCCTATCTTTACTTACCTTTCCTTTTGGTTGGATGGATGGATGGGTATGTAGACGGACGGATGGTTAGATGGATGGATGAATCGATGATGGATTGATGAATGGATGAATCGATGTGACAGCTGGATGGATGAATGGATGGAAAATTGAATAAATGGGTAGATTAAAGAAAGGATGGATGGATGAATGGTTGGATGGATGGATGAATCGATGATGGATGGATGGATGGATGGATGAATCGATAATGGATGAATGGATGGATGGATGGTTTCGATGGATGAATCGATGTGATAGCTGGATGGATGAATCGATGGATAATTGAATAAATTGATGGATTAAAGAACGGATGGATGGATGAATCGATGATGGATGGATGGATGGATGGATGGATAATTGAATAAATGGATAGATTAAAGAACGGATGAATGGATGCATTATTGGTTGGATGGATGAGTGAATGGATGGATGGTCGAATGGATAAATAATAATAATAATAATAATAATAATAATAATAATAATAATAATAATAATAATAATAATAATAATAATAATAATAATAATAATAATAATAATAATAATAATAATGATATCTTTTCTTTAATAAAGCGCCTGGCAAACGCACTGCGCTATACATTTACATGTTATGCAATTGAAACAATTCACAAGAACGCTAATGACAGAAGACATAAATATTAACTACTAACAGAACAGACAGCCTGCAATACACGGCGCTAATAGCAGCCTACAAAGCATTTCCGCCTACGGGACTCGATCTCGGTACCTCTCGCTCTCTATGCCAGTGTGTTATCCAATGCGCTATCGGGGACCCCCAGATGGATGTGTCAATAGATGTATAAATGAATGGATGGATCGAGGGATGGACGGACGGATTGATGGATGGACACATAGCATCCTATCTAATCTAATCTAATCTAATCTAATCTAATCTAATCTAATCTAATGACTTCTATAGTGCCATTATCCTAATGGCCAAGACATCAGTCTATGGTCGATTACCTATATGCCTGTCAGCTTGCCTGCCTTCCTGTCTACCTGTCCGTCCGCATGTCTGTCTGTCTATGTTATTTCATGGTTGATGACTGTAGGCTCAACTGAGCAGCTGAGAATCTGATACCACTCGGTGGTTCTCATCTGGATCGTTTTGATAATATAATTTTTATTGACCAATCAAAAAGTTTATTCAGGAGTCTAATGTTGTCCCGATGACTATGTTGCCCTCTGCTTGAACAGTGATTTATATCGATTAATGTTGCTAATTTATAACTGGTATTACTGTTTCTGTGAAATATTGGCAATTTTCATAGCCTTAGGAACAATACCAGTGGTATACAGTACTTAACTGAGCAGCTGAGAATTAGACGCCACTCGGTGGTTCTAAACTGGATCGTTTTGATAACATATTGACCAATCAAATAATTATATTTATGATTTAAAGTTGATGGAGACCCATCTTATCAGTCTGTCTGCTCTATGTTAATCTAATCAGTGATCAGTGATGATCATCTGTGTGGGTAACTGGTGCCTTTGTACAGATTAACCAAGTGTTGTTATTGGTGGCAAAGATGTAACAACTAATAAGGCAATTATTTCGAAACCTATTCAATGAAACCGAGATATTCAAAATTAAACGTAAAATGTGTTCAACTCAAGGTTAGTATTTTCCCTCTCTATTGTTTCCAGGTGTTACACTGCTGTGCTGTAACAGTTTCCCAGCCATGTTATTTGTTCATTGAGACGCTACAGTTACAGTGTTTCTTACCTTACTTTAATTTTAGGCCTACTCACACTTCAGCTTCAAATTTTCTGTCGCCTTCGACATTCTGCCGAAACTTCGTCAGTGGTGGGTGATCTGTCATCTACGAACCAAGTCCGATAAGCAATCAGTTCGTGTAGTGCAATGTCGGGGAGTTTCCATTCATCTTTTGGCTCAGGACAAGTCGACGATAACGAAGGTAGGATATGATCGTGTAATCAGCAAAGATAAATAAATAACGAAAATAACATAACGAAAATTCATCCTGTGCAATATGGACGATTGATGGAACGAAAAATGCGAAATTTTTATTGTGAAATTTGTCAGTTACTTTGGAAACTCGTGTATTTGAAGCTGACGTACCCATGCTTCAAAGGTTTTCATAGCTCTGAGTAAATTGTGAAACAGCGTATTAATAGCACAATTTTGCTTATTTTGCTAAGTAGTAACTAAATTAACTAAAATAAAATCCATTAACTATAACTATAACTATAACTAAAAAATAATACTAACTATAACTATAACTATAACTAAAATAAAAATCAGGGTAACTATTCTATAACGTCTCTCTGTAAGGAAAATCACACTGGGACAAGTCGAGGAAGGTAGGATATGATCGTGTAATCAGCAAAGAAAATAATAGCATACCTGTCTGAGGCTTATGGATATGTCTAGGGTTAGAATTCACGTCTCTGCAGATAGGGCTGTTCTTAATAGATATGTCTAATATATTAGGCCCAGTGCTTTTTTTCTAGAAAAAAAGGTTCCGGAACTCAACAAATTCAGAACAGTTAGCCTATGGTGGCATATTTTATGGTAATATTTCTATTTCATATAATATCAATATAAATAAACACCGAAAGCACTTAGATTAAAAAAAGATATCTAAATAATTTTAAAAAAATTTAATGAAAAATTTGAATTAGCTAAATTATTTTTTAATAGCTTAAAAAAGGTCCCGGAACGGCGTTCCGGACCGTTCCGGCTGAAAAAAAGCACTGGTTAGGCCTACTTCCTCAGCCATAATAGATTTACTGACCGTAAATTGTCAGTGGGAAGATCAGACGGCGAGAGAAAGGAATGACTACCGGAACTCGTATGCACGCGAACATGTCTCAGTGACGGACAGTCAGTGGGCTTTTCATTTTGCTTGTGATAACGTTTGTGATAGGGCTTGGCGTTGTAATTGTAAAAGTGACTGAACATTTATATAGCGCCGCTAGCAGAGCGAAACACGAGGGACGCTCTTTACGCTAGCCTATGTGATGATGAATGTCATTAAGACCTACACTTTTACATAAGTTAAATAGCAGAACAATTGTGTTGTATTGTATTTATAAATTTATAAAGCGCCTCTCACAGTGAACACCAATCAGAGACGCTTCCAGTGCGAAAGACACCGAGCGTAGCACAGTAACACGAACAATGCACAGTAAGGTAGAAGAGTCACCAGTGGCAATCTGATGCGCACAAGTGGAATCAACCAACGGATTCTCATCAACAATACACTAGATTACACTATAATTATGTCGCTTAATATAGCGCATTTTAAGTTTGCCACCTCACATGACTATTTAGCTCGTCTAATTGATTAAGTCCGTTTTAAGATAATTTGAAAGTGTTTGCTGAAGAGAATTAAATGCAACAGCACGCACATACAGCGGAAGAGTGTTCCAAGAGGAAGATCCGAGACATGAGATGACACAGTCGGCTCAAGTTGATGGACGGAAGCGCTGCACCTGCATGGCTTCACGATCGAGCAGCTGAGCACAACGATCGCTGACCTGCTTGACCTTACATATATTTAGGCTATGTCAGGGCGTGCCGACAAAGCCTTAATAGTGCACTAGTGCATCTATTAGGCCTATATGTAGCTTAACCCCTTGTATTATGACAAGCTGTAATAAATAATTGCTAGGTGACGGTAACGTAAAGTGTCCATTTATATTGCATGAATTTTACAAAAATATCAATCAACGTCCTTGCGACAAAACGAAACCAAACAAGGCTCCATCGCAGAGGAACCTTGTACTTTATTCTTTTCTGTAATGATACTGCAACCTGTCATAACATGTAATAATATTAATCTTCGTGGGTGTCCTGTGTTTCTTTAGGAACCGGTGCGGCGACTGAGGTGAAATGGGATGGGTGTGACGAGATTGAGGCGAGAAGGGATGGGTGTGACGAGACGGAGGCGAGATTGATGGGTGTGACGAGATTGAGGCGAGATTGATGGGTGTGACGAGACTGAGGCGAGATTGATGGCAGTGGTGATTGCTCTGTGGCTCTGTCTTGTTTCGTTGTTATGTATTAGGAGTTTATTTGTTGTCGTCCTGGCGGGCCTCTGGCGTGGCGTAAAAACCCGTAAGCTCATTATGGCAGGGTGGGCCCCTGGCGTGGTCTAATACCCCGCAAGCCCCTTTATTATTACTTTTGAATTTGTTTTTTTTATTTTCTTAATTTTGTATTGTCTTGCCGATGAGCCGAGAGATGAGAATGAGGATGAGAGTGGGGGTTAGGTTAGAAGAAAGACGGGGCAGAGCCGCAGAGGGATGAGAATGAGGATGAGAGACGGGGCTAGGTTAGAAGAAAGACGGGGCAGAGGGATGAGAATGAGGATGAGCGGGAATCGAGGCATGGCAACCACAGTAGAATCCGACAGAAAAATCTACTTTATGAAGATAAAGATCACCCAAAGGTAAATCGGAAGTTTATTGTATGCAAGAGCCTATGAGATCAAATGCTAATTATTTTATTATTCTAGTCTAGTAGGTATACACTGATATGAACTTTGAGATGGACTCATACGAAATGCTCTGTCTGTCTGTCCCTGTGTGTGTGTCTGTCTGTCTGTCTGTCTATGTGTTTCCTTTGTTTCTGTCTCTGTCTGTCTGTCTCTGTCTGTCTGTCTGTGTCTGTCTGTCTCTCTCTCTCTCTCTCTCTCTCTCTCTCTCTCTCTCTCTCTCTCTCTCTCTCTCTCTCTCTCTCTCTCAAATTGCCTGTAATTAAAGTATTGACGTCTAGCACGCTAATCTAATATTATTCATTCATTCATTCTCTCTCCCCTGTCTGACTCTGTCACTGTCTCTCCCAGTCTCTGTCTTCTGTCACTCTGTAGGCCTATCTCTCTCTTTCTCTCGACATAATATACATGTAAGGCTGAGACACGTGTAGCCGTGGTCACTGGTCCATTTAGCAAGGCTATACTGGACGGTCTTTCGGTTTGTCGGCAGTCCATTTAGTACTGTTCAGTAGAGGAGCGGCAGAAACAGGAATGAAGAGAGGATTTCTCCAGAAGGCACATGCTTTGTCACATTAGGGCGCAGATGTTCTGCGAGTAATAGGTAAGTTTGCAACAAAGAGGAATTTGTCATTCGACTAACGTCTAAACTTTTTTGCAGTGTTCTGCAACGAAAGAAGATGACGCAATCATCCAATCGAGGTGTGAATGGCCGACGTCAGTTTCTCAGCATCGGCATATGTGGAAAACGCTTCAGCCAAACAATTGACACTTTTAATCGATCCGTCCGACCTAAAGATAAACTATCAAAATAAGATGGAAAAAGACGATGATCTGCTCGGAGTAGGCCTAATTCTTGAACTAGAGTGGACTTGAGATGGCGTAAGTGGTTGAGATGGCTTCAGGAACAATTCGACTACTTGATGTAGACTATCCATGAATCAACGTTCTTTGTCTAAATATCGACCATTATTGAATTGTTGTGTTGTTCGTTGTAAAATTACAGACTCTTTCCTAAATGTCACACAGGTTGATGATATCAGCCGTTATATATCCAGCAGAAAGAGCGGTACCAGGTACCTTTTTGGCTGCGCTCCATCCTACTTGTCTGCTCTTTGTCGACCTGTCTCTGACCTCGCAGCCCGTCAAACTCGGCGTTCTTCAGCAAGGGGGACGCTTTTGGTCCCGTGAGCTAACACTTCTTCTATTAGACAGCCTAAGGCATAAAATGCAGGCCGTGAATGCGTGTCCCAATGCAGGCCATCAATGGGCGGTGACCAGTTTTTCAGACAGCACAAAAGGTAATAATTATGCGTATGACCTCCAAATTTCACCATAATTATGCTTCGCAATATACTGTAGTAGGTTAGTAAGAGAGAGAGCCACCTCAGTGACGTCATCGCGCTACATAGACAATGGAGCGCTACATAGACAAAGGAGGCGCTACAAAGACACACAATGGACCACAGATTGATGGACAAAAATGGACCACAGATTGATGGACACATAATGGACCACAGATTGATGGACAAAAATGGACCACAGATTGATGGACACACAATGGGACACAGATTGATGGACAGACAAAGGAAGGCCGAACAATGGCCGCATACATAGACAATAGAGGTAGAACAATGACAGATATCATAGACAATAGAGGTAGAACAATGGCAAATTTCATAGACAATAGAGGTAGAACAATGTCAAATTTAATAGACAATGGTATGGAGCGGCAGCGTAGGCGGAGCTTAGCCATTGATTGACAGCTACAGACTGGTACCATATTTCTAGCACCTAGCGAAGGGAGGCTGAGCTGAATATTAATTATTCACGCTGTACACACTCCATTGGTTTATGCCATTGGTTGAAGGCATATCAGCTAGATGCACATCTTACAGTGACAGGTTTATTATTTTAAATATATTTTAAATATATTTCAAATAAATACAAGTTAATATTTTTAATATACATTAAAGTTGTACTCTTTTTAGCGCAGTTTATTTATTCATTAGCCGAATCCTAGTGATAGAAGCACATCTTACAGCGACATGGCTATTATTTTAAATATATTTTCAATATATTTCAAATAAATACAAGTTAATATTTTTAATATACATTAAAGTTGTACTCTTTTTAGAGCAGTTTATTTATTCATTAGCCGAATCCTAGTGATAGAAGCACATCTTACAGTGACATGTTTATTATTTTAATTATATTTTAATTATATTTCAAATAAATACCATTTAATATTTTAATATATGCTAAAGTTGCACTCTTGTGCAACTAATTATATAATCATCCATATAAATTGGCAGAGTTATTATTATTATTATTATTCTGAAAGTGTACAATTCTCAAATATCAAACAAACTTGATGTAAAAAGAAAGAACATGGAGTAAGAGCACGAGGTTGGAATGGAGAGAGTGACAGTTTGACATATTATTATTCTGAAAGTGTACAATTCTCAAATATCAAACAAACTTGATGTAAAAAGAAAGAACATGGAGTAAGAGCACGAGGTTGGAATGGAGAGAGTGACAGTTTGACATATTATTATTCTGAAAGTGCAAAATTCTCAAATATCAAACAAACTTGATGTAAAAAGAAAGAACACGGAGTAAGAGCACGAGGTTGGAATGGAGAGAGTGACAGTTTGACATATTATTATTCTGAAAGTGCATAATTCTCAAATATCAAACAAACTTGAGGTAAAAAGGAAGAACACGGAGTAAGAGCATGAGGTTGGAATGGTGAGAGTGACAGATAGACATATTATTATTCGGAAAGTGCATAATTCTCAAATATCAAACAAAATTGATGTAAAAAGGAAGAACACGGAGAAAGAGCATGAAGTTGGATGGAAGAGAGTGGCAGATAGACAGAGACAGAGGTAATCTATAACATGCAACAGGTAAACAGCTTGACAAATAGATATCTGGAATATAGCATCAATTTGTTCGACTTATGGGTTTCTATATTGTAAGCAGAGAGGCGTTGAGTGTTTACTTGATAGACTTACTGCTGCAAAGATTGTTAGGTATGGTGGTCGTTCGAATAGATTGCTTGGTCTGTAACATGCAGAGTAGACCTACGTATTCGAGCCTCGACCGAGGTAGTTACAGCCTACGGACGGGAATTTGAACAAGTCCTTCGCGCACATTTGCTATACAATATAAATGCATATGCATTTTCATATTGGCGAAGAGATGCATGCGCTGGATGACGATTTAATACATTAGATTGTTTGCACAACTTTGTAAAGTCAAATGAATTGGGACTTTCTAGTCTAAATAGTTGATTCATATGTTAAATTGAAGGTATTGCAAGTTTGAAACCTTGTGATGGTTTAAGGTTTACAATGCAAATTGAGCAATCACAGATTGCTCTTAGAGATGTTCTGAAGAATTGCACATAGAATTTATAAGTAATAAATTTACAACAACACTAATAATCTGCGAATTGCAGCAATGAGAGCTCAATCAAGCATCGTACTATCAACAAGTGGTCAAACGTTGGCATGTCAGTGGGACGAATACATATGTATATCTGACAATCAATGTATCGATCGAAATCTAACCTGTAACGGAAGGAATGATTGCTTCGACGGATCGGACGAGCTCAGCTGCCCTTTCACCGGTATAGAAATTAAGCATATTAATTTTGCTTATGGTAATATTAATAAAAATGATTAATGCTAAAAGCAAAGAGAATGCAACTAGAGACTTAGAGAACCATCTGAGACACTTACAACATTAGGACAGAAAATCAGCTTCGGTAATTCATAGTAGAAATGAATATGTCTACATAATATGCATAATATATAGGTAACCAATACAATTACACGCTTTACATGTTAATTATGTGATACATAGGTGGAGAACTTTACACCGGAGTCATCCATCACATTTTCGTCGCAAATAGTGTCATAATCGGAGTCAGCATTGCATCTGTTATCATCGCTATGTTTGTTATAATGTGCAAGATCGTCGAATTTCGACGTCGTACCATAGTGATTCGAAACATCAGACGACAAGCTCAGTACAACATCGAATGCCAAGACATGTTTCTGAAACCACCGCCATATGACTTCTGTCTATCAATTGCTGTGAATCCTCCAATACATACACAGAATTCGACTGGAGGAGATATTCAAAATTTGTGAAACTAGTAATATTTGTGAAACTTATGAAAATGACAACTTGTGAGAACTGACAACTTGGAAGGATTAAAAATTGCAAAACTTGCACACCCACGATCTTTAGTAAATCTGTATATTGTGAAACTTAACATCCATGAAATATAAAACTTAAGAAACTTACAACTCTTAGAAAACTTGAAACTTAGAAATTTAGCACTTGTGAAACATACAATCTTTTGCAAATATATGTATTGGAAAACTTAGAAACATTCAAACTTGCAATCTTTGTGAAACTTGTGAACTTGAAATTATAGAAACATACACACAACCACACACATAACATGCACAGTTGGTAGACTGTAGTGTTTGTCAAACTTGACAAACTTACAAGCTGAGAAACTTACACCTTGAGAAGCTTAAAAATAGTCAAACATAGAAATTTAGCACTTGTGAAACATGCAATCTTTTGCAAATATATGTATTGGAAAACTTAGAAACATTCAAACTTGCACTCTTTGTGAAACTTGGGAACTTGAAATCTTAGAAACACACACGCGCGCACACACACACACCGCACAGTTGGTAGGCTGTAGAGTTTGTCAAACTTGACAAACTTGCACGTTGAGAAACTTATAACTTGAGAAGCTTAAAAATAGTCAAACTTAGAAATTTAGCGCCTGTGACACCCACAATCTTTGGTAAATCTATGTACTGGAAAACTTAGAAACAGCCAAACTTGTACTCTTTGTGAAACTTGGGAATTTGAAATCTTAGAAACATACGCACAGTTGGTAGACTGTAGAGTTTGCCAAACTTGTGAAACTTGCAAGTTGAGAAACTTACAAGTTGAGAAACATACACATTGAGAAACTTACAACTCTAAGAAAATTTGAAACTTGTGAACACACAACTTGAGAAACCTAAGACTTGAGAAACTTACAACTTAAGAAACATTAAAACCTGAGAAACGCCCAATTGGATAAACTTACAACTTGTGAAACATAAAATTTGGAAAAACTTGAGAAATCGAAAACTCTTAGAAAATTTGAACCTTTAGAAACTTTAAACTTTGCAAAAATTGCAACAACTTGTGAAAATTAAAATGTTTAGGAAACTTCAAACATTTAGAAATCTTCAAACTTTATGAAACTGGCAATCTTTGCGAAATTTGAGAAATCTAAAACTTGAGAAATTGACAACTTGAGAAACTTACACATTTTAGAGAACTTACAACATTTAGAAAACTTGAAACCTAAGACTTGTGAAACTTACAAGTTGAGAAACTTATAACTTGAGAAGCTTACAAATTGAGAAACTTACAACTATTAGAAATTTACAACTTGAGAAACTTTCAACACTTATAAAACTTATAACTTGAGAAGCTTACAAATTGAGAAACTTACAACTATTAGAAATTTACAACTTGAGAAACTTTCAACACTTATAAAACTTACAACCTGAGAAACTTACAAATTGAGAAACTTTCAACTCTTGTAAAACTTACATCCTCAGAAAACCTGAAATTTGAGAGACTTACAACTCAGAAATTCACAATCTTTGCGAAACTACAAAAACTTACAACTTGTAAAAATTAAAACGTTTAGAAAACTTCAAACTTCCTAAACTGAAAACTTCCTAAACTGAAAACTTGAAAAAACTAAAACTTATGAATATCAAGGTTTAATGTAATGTGACTTGGATACGCGCGACATATGGAACTCGGATATATAGCATGTTGATATGAACAGGTAGCCCGTGATATGTTGACAGTGGAACGAGTTAAGAATTGCGGAAATGTATAGTTTTTTTTGATTGAAGAGACCAGCAAAAGTTTACTGGATAAGGATTAAGCATGAAAAAGCATGTGAAAAGAGACCCTTTTGATGATTTCAACTGTTTGATCTACTGCGCGTGAGAAAGTTCTAGCTGGAGAGTTTCTATGTAAATTGATAAACTTTGATTAAAATAAGCGTGCTTTCGATTGAAGTGCATATGCAATGTGTATATAATGTAAAAATTTTCAGAATTCATATGATAAAACTGTCATTGTTTGTATTTCTAACAGTATAGTGACGATTCATACATTTGCAATTTATGTGAAAAGAGTGTTTTCATTTTAAACATGCTGCATTTTTATAGACTTCGGGAGATTGATTCGCTAAGTATAGTTATTCATATGGTTGAAGTTTATTCATTTTTGTCGAAACGCGTGTTATTTCGATAGTAGCGCGCACGAAAAGTATGGAAACTAGGTTATTTTGATGAATTTAGTTGGTGAAACTAATATGTATGAAGTTCTAGCAGAAGGTTATACCATAAGAGCGAAGCACATAGTGGTAATTTGCTTGAACCTTTGCATGGTTGAATGAAGCAAGCATGTAAAAAGATGTATTTTGGAGAGTTATAGTTATTGAAAAGAACAGAAAGACTCTAGTATAAGGACACAAACTGGATTATTTCAATAATATGACTTCATGGCATTGCAAAAGTTTGTTCAGTATAAGAGATTGACGCAACAAATTTGATTAAGTTCGTAAATTTTAATCAATTTTCAACACCAAAGCATTCAAGTTTACATAAACAATACTAACATATGCATCTCTAATACACAGAAAATTCTGAATATGTCAATTTATGTTGATATTAGTCTAAGAAAAACAAAGTCTTTGCACATCTAAACAACATCTCGGAACGTTCGATAGATGGCGCAAGAGGTCCGCGTCTCCGCACATTCGATAGATGGCGCACGAGTCGAGTTTAAAATCTCCATGACTCTAGAATTTCAATGAATTTGAGATTTTTCAGAATTAAGAACCATTTGTGGAATGCATTACACAACTAAAAACATTTGATTGCCTGCCAACTGTCGTAAAAGAGCACTATGCATGGTCTCAAAACACCTCTCCATACAACAGCTCAAACCCTCGGTTCGCTAAATAAACTCTCAACTTAAGTCTCCAAGCTGTATAGAAAATTATAAGTCTGTTAAGTAAATACACGCATTTAAATGACGCACGTCTACAATTGGCAGGTTTGCTCTACAAACTCGCAATATTCTACTGTGAAGCTAGCTTTGAGTGTGAGTTTTAGGTGTCTGAAATGTAAAAGTTGTAAAACCACCAGGTCAGAAATATAAGCCGCGCATTTCTCTCGCTCACACGCTACTTGTCTGCCAAAAGCGCTTCGCTCTCTCTCTCAATCTCGCTCCCTCCCTCTCTCTCTCTCTCCCTCCAGCTCTGCCAAACGCCTCTCTCCATCTCTCTCTCTCTCTCGCTCCCTCTCTCTCTCTCCCTCCAGCTCTGCCAAAGCGCCTCTCTCCCTCTCTCTCTATCGCCCCCTCCCTCTCTCTCTCCCTCCAGCTCTGCCAAAACGCCTCTCTCCCTCTCTCTCTCTCTCGCTCATGCACCATCTGTAAAAGACACTTACTATCCGAAACTGAACCGAGAATTTCAATGAAACTGAGATTTCAGTTTAACTTTTCTCAGATTTAAGTTCATTTTGTTGAAAGATTTGCATAACTAAATGCGTGAGCTGTAGGAGAATGCAATAGAGCAAAGACACCTGAGTGCTTTGCAAAAGTTGAATACCATGCTAAATTCAGTTTAGGCGATGATTGTGCATGTGTAAACGGGCCTAAGGATAATGAATACTCAATAAGCGTTGGTCATCCTTGTAAAACAAGGCAAGCCCAACGAATGTCTTGCTGTCTAAGAGTAAAAGGTTGTCGCTCTAATTCAATGCAAGCGCACAAAAACATTGCGATTTGTGCCTATTGAATAATAAATTGGCCTTAGTCAGCCTTGAAAAACAAGGCGAGCCCAAAGAATGGCTACCTAAGAGTAAGATGCTGTTGTGCCTCAAAAGGGTGCAAGTACTAAATATTCAACGCTAAATGGTCAGGCACGAGCTGTAATGACATGCAAGCGCAAACACTGGCTGCCTTGGCTTCCACACTAAGTGCTTGCGCGCCTTGCTGGGTGACGAAGATGGAGTTGCAAGGTTTGTAGTTGTAGGCTTGAGCCTAAAATGTGTGTGCCTAAGAGAAAATGGGTGTATGGTCCAAAAGAATTGAGTGCTTGCGTATAATGGCCTCTACCACTAAAGTTGACCTAAGTGTAAATTGCTATACGCCAAACAATGCACATGTAAAAGAATGCAAGTGCAGCTACGAGAGTAAAGCCTAGCCATGTTGGACTCCAAGCTTAAATGTGAGCTATGTGAAAAATGGCCAAAACAATGGCTGCTTGATTGTAGTAAGAAAAGTTGCAAAAATGGGCGCCTTGCAATGCTTGAGCAAAGATGGATGATGAGTATGGGCGGTAGATGACGGCTAGTGAGTAAAAATTGGTAGCTTGCTTGTATAAAAATTGGCTGCACACATATGCGTGTGAAAGGCCCAAATAGAATGCACAGCCTCCAAATAATGAATATTCAATGAGCTTTGCTAAGGCGTGTAGAGTGAAAGAAGAATGGAGGGGAGGGGTAGGGGCACACGCACGCCCTACGCACGCCCCTCAAATGGCCTCCTTGGAAGGGGAGGGGGAGGGGCACACGCACGCCCCACCCAAGAAGAGGGACCCTTGCCCAAATTTAATGGGAGTCTGTTTTGCCCGAGGCGGTCATTTGACCTTTGACCTGGCTCTCATACCCGCAGTAGGTTTGGAAGACCTCATTTGAACTTTGACCCTTTATTCGTACCCATAGCCGCCAAGCTAGGACCAGTAGCTGATATTGGCTTAAGCCAGGACCAGCTGCTGGTCCTGGCTTAAGCCACCATAAGCCTATACTTAACTACTATTGACGTATTGATATCTTTGAACTTTTTCGTATGCCCTGAAATTCCTGAATGTCCTCTTATCGCAGGCGTAATAATCGCAGCTGCCATTTTCATTTTCTGATGTATATAACATAGAAATCGTACTGCGATGGGAAAGAAACGCACATCTTCCGGCTGCGGCCCGATTAGGCCTGGGAGACAACCGTTGTGTTATTTTTGGAAACCTGAAACTTAGAAATTTCATGTTAGCAGAACTATAATAAAAGATATGCAGGATCTAGTGTTTATATCAATAATTGAAAATAACTGATCAACAATTTTTGCTGCTATTTTGTGAACTTCATAAAAAAATTTAGGTTGTAATTTACTGTCTTATAAAAGCATTTAGAACATTATCCTAGTTTATATCCTACTAAGTTAGTTGTCAAAACAACGAGTGTACAATATAATAATTCCTGTGCTTTCATGCGTATTTTTCTTTTTCTTTAATAATCCATTTAAACATGATTACCAGAAATGGCACGAAACATTTTCAATACACATGCAAAGAGTATCAGTGTCTATACCCAGCAGAGGGACTTCCGACTTCCGTCCCCCAGACCCCCTAATTTGCCGTACTACTTTTCAAATCGTGTTGACGCCACTGGTCCTATAATTTATAATACGCGGTGGAGAACAGCTGCATGCTAAGCGTGGATTGGTAGGCTACAATAGCGGGTCCACTTATATAGGCTACCTACGCCATCTATCGAATTATTTGTTAAGAAAACAGTGTTTTACGGAAACAGTCGTTCTAATGTTATTATACTATAGGTCCACACAGGGTAATCGGCCATCTTTAGGACATTTCCTGTATAACAGTATAATCTACACTGTAAATCCTCAGAACGCCGGACGCATCCGGCAGCACATCTGAGGCGTTCTATAAATAAACACTGGCGTACAGAAATATGAACACGTGTGTTCAATACGACGTGTTCAAGTTACGGACAACAGACATTTACGTCAAAGACCGTGAAACTGAAAATGGGACTAAGAGAAAAATTCTCCATAATACTTAGAAATGCAGAATTCATTATGTAAATAATTAAAAAATTTATCGATATCAAGTCAGAATACTGCTAAATACGATATGGCGCGATATAAGCTAACAATCAAAATCGACATGTAACATTAAAGCGTATACGATCAAAAACAATTAGCCTATAAATGGCATGAATAACATTTTAATTCCTATAGCATTTGTACGTGAAGTAAGTTGAATACAAGACTTAGTGTACGTTAGAGCTGCATATTTTGAACACCGGCGTTCAATTAAGGACGCGCTGGGCTGCAATATTTGAACGCATGCGTTCAATCTTTGACCACGACATGATGAATATTAATCACGTCTTCGTCCGCCATTGGTGATCTGTCCATAAATAGTTCGCTAAGGTTGTGTTAAGTATTCAGTCAGGCATCGCAGTAGATATATTTTAGGAATTTAGATATTATAATAAATTCTAATGTTTCGTTTATTTATTTGATATGTTCTTTCAGTTTGCAAAGCAAACTAAGTTTACCATGCGCCTATCGAGGCGCATTGTTTCCATAGGGTTATGAATATTAATGAAGTCTGTACGTATACGCGACCCACATTCGTTCTTGGCGGAATGGCGGTTATGTTTTGAACTATGTGCTGAAGTTTTATTTTCAAAGATACTGCTGAAACTAGAAATCTTTTGGATATGTAAAACTACACAAGCGTGAGTATGTCTCCGCACGAAATGTGCAAACGTAACGTCATAATATTCAATAGCAAATTGCAAATGTACTTTAAGACGCTATAGTCCTTGTAATATAGCAATTTCTGATTCCTCGGTTTCATTGATGAAATGTAATTAACCCATTTAGCACTTTACATGGATAATAACTGCTTTCGTTGTGATTCTTGTATTTTTTGGGAACAATTTCTTCTCAGATTTAAAGACTCGTTGCGCCAGATGACTTCAGCATGAACCAAATTTCAGAGTGGCATGCGGGTACGCAGCACAGAAATATAACAATTTAAAAGTGCAATGTAGGCCTACATCGTCATCACAAACAGGTCATAAATGCTGCTGTAAAAATTTGCTGATCCAATAACTTCAAGTGACAAGGGCGAAGTAGTCGGTAGTGGTGTTTTACTGCCTGAATTTGATGTTTAACATGCTTCCGACAGTATTTGGGAATTTATAAAGTTTATAGGGCCTAATTAAATGTGATTTTGTTGGTTTTTGGATTATTAAATAGACAGTGTTAACTGCTAGAATGGATAATAGATTGGATCCCCAAAGTCTCTTTAAAACACATCAATTTCAAAACAGGCTTTCGAGTGGCGCATTAGAAGTTTAGAGAGTATTACGATTACGATTATATGTCTGGTATCTTTTTGTATAGGGTACTGGCCGAATGTTACTCGTGCAGTTCACTTGTAGAGCACGAGACACATTTCAACCAGGGAAGTGAGAAGGAAAGAGGCTCGCATTTTCCAGCTTCCTCTGTAGTAGTTGTGTTGAAGGTCAGTGACTGTTGATTCAGAAAGTTTTCTATGGTCTAATTTTTATCACAATTTCTCATTGCTATAAATTTACTCTCAATGCAAGGAGCAATTCAATGCGCCATGGTGAAAACAAATCATTAATAATCATAGTTTGCAAATTACTCTTGAATGTAAGTTGTTTTTAAGGATAATCATTATAACAGTTTCATTAGTTGAATGTTCAAGCCATTTTATAAACTAAAATTAATACATTTCAACTGCTCAAATATATTTCCATATTTGATATTTGCAACCTATCCAGTGTACCTAAATTATAGGACAATGATGACTTGTCCTATAATTTAGGACAAGTCATCTCTTGTCAGCTTCTCTCTGTGTCTTCTTCATGCCTGCCTTTCAATGTGCATAATGTTCAATCAAACGTCATCTATTATATTTTTACACATACTGTAGTACTAGTCATTTTGCATGTTGTGCACTTTGTTTCAGATCATTGCAGACAATGCTGTGGCACAGTCTTTGGAGACAGCGGAGAGTGAGCCCTGCATATCGTTGTTCTGACAGTGAGCAACGACTTACCCACATTTTCGTTGTGGGTAAGTGACACAGCTGTGACTAAAGTGCCAAAGACCAATATTCTGAGTGCCACCCTGCTGCTGCTTGTCTCACACTATGTTTTCGACCTAGAATACTCTAGGTTTTATGCTAATCTTTTGGGCGTTCTCCAAACTCTGACAATTATGTGAAGGACACCAGCAATTCAGCAGTTCACATTTTTCATTACGAAACTGTGTGCTGTTATGGAAAGTTTGCAGGAGTCATTACCTAACGATTAACCACGTCTTATCCTGTGACACTGACAAAATAAAAAGAACCATTATTTGCAGGATTTTCAGATGCTAAAGTTGAATGTGAAATTTCAATGTTAACAATTGTCATCAATGTCAATGGCATTGTAATTAATTTCTAGTTAATTTAGGATATTTGTAGTTCTATGTTCTGTTGGAATATGCATGTGTGCTTTTATATTTTTTATTAGCATTTGGATTTAAATTTAAATATCCATGACACTTGGTTGTGGTTCATTCACATATATCTGATATCCGGACAGAGGAGGAAGAGAGGGTCATGCAAATGCGGTCAAGGGAGGAAGTCTTATGGCTTAAGCAGACGTCCAGATGAGTCTACATGTACATGTACAAGGCTTTTAGTTCAACCTGCTTTAAGCACCAACTTCAGTTATACGATGGGAGACATTGATTCAGTTTTTACAGCTTTAAGTGCTGTAATTGACGTATGGAAACTTGCTTTACATTCAAGTTTCAAATAGCAAGTATTCAGACAATTCAATTATGCATGTGCTTATAAATTAAGATATAGAACAAGGAGTTTTGTAAGGGTGTCTTCTGCATGTTAATGCATTATAACTTACCTGGCTTTGGAGTGCAGACGTCTGCAAAGTGGGAGAGTAAGGCCAAAAGCGGACAAAGGGTGATGGAAGGTCCAAAGGCGGTACTTTTTGGGGCGTCCTTTATGGACGAACCCTTACTGTGCAATTGCATTGAAGTATGATTAGTTTATATCTCAATTCTGACTCCTGAAATAGCTGTGTTAATATTTTGTCTTAATTTTTGAATGTATTAGGCCTATACATGCAATTGCTTTCGTTATATTGTATTGTATATTATGAATATATACGTGTTTTCTCTCAACTCTGAAAATTTGTGGTTATGGCAAGTGTTCATAGGTTGAGAACACTAGTGTTAATGAAGAGCACATTGTTGTGTTCCGTTCATGAGCACTAGCGTTTAGAGCAGGGTTTGAACGCCCGGACGCGTTCTATTAGTGTTACATTTACGCGTTTAAAAATTTGCACACGTCATGCGTTAACGAGTAGAACACCCATCAAGCGTTTAAAAATCGTAACACTAGTGTTCAGAAATTTAATGCTAGCGTTAACATTAGAAACGCCGGACGCGTTCTATTAGTGACGCGCATAGGTGTTCAATAATCATAACACTAGTGTTCAAAAACTTAATGCCAGCGTTAACATTAGAAACGCCCGGACGCGTTCTATTAGTGTTACAATTTGGCGTTTAAAAATGTGTTCTAGTTGTGAACACCCGGCTTTAGAGTGTAGGTTCAAGCGCTCCAATATAATATTTATATAGCTGGCAGTTCCGGGAATGACGAAAAGCACTAGCCTATATATGATAGGAACATGATCACAGCAGAAATTCTTCAGTAAAAGATAACACATTTGTGTATTGGCTTCGTTGTCAAAGTTCCAATCTGGCTTCACAAAGGGTCACTTAACTAAGTTAACTTATAGGCCTAAATAAGTTCATTTCTGATATATGCCAGAAGTCTCTTCAACGTTGCGAATCTGGATATATACTTTAGAGTTTAGCAGGGTCCGATTTGTCAAAAAGCAGGGAGGGTCGGAAATCTATAGAACTATTAAAAATTTTCGGAGCCGCAGTAATATTTTTTTACCCCCCCCCTCTTATGGGCCTTCCCAGCCAGAGATGGGCACGATTAATTAAATTGCTTATCTATTCAAATTAGATTTAGCAAAATCTTGTAGCTAATCGATCAGGAGTGGAATTAGAGAGTGACATGGGGAATTTCCCCGCGGGGTAACCGCGGTAAATCCCGCGGTAATGGGGACAACAATTGCGGTAATACCGCGGTAATGGGGACAACAATTGCGGTAATACCGCGGTAATGGGGTTTACTCTCGCGGTAATACCGCGGTAATGGGGAATGAGCCGGCAAGAAATCCGGGTGATGTTAAGAACTTGAGAACTGATTTTCTTATTTCCTGAAGCCTTCTAGTCAGAAATGGTCAAGACTTGGTTAATGCAAACTGTCGATAAGATAATAACAGGCTAATGCAGTGAGCAATACACATAGCTTTGTAAGCTAAAATATGTTATTTTTAAATTTTAATTGGTGTAAACGTTTGCGGGCAATGTGATGTCGTCCTGCGGGGATGGGGTGGGGATGGGGAGAAAACCTGCGGGGATGGGGCGGGGATGGGGACAAACCCTGCGGGGATGGGGCGGGGATGGGGAAGACTTACTTGTTGCGGGGCGGGGATGGGGACGAGATTGTCTCCCCATGTCACTCTCTAGAGTGGAATTAGCTGTTTAGCTAATTAATTAGCCAATCGATTAGAATTTAATCGATTAGTTAGCCTACCCATCTCTGTTCCCAGCCTCCTTTATGTTTTCTTCCCAACACCCATCATCAGTATAATATACAATACATGTATGTGTATATATATAAAATTATGTATATATACACAATACAATACAAAGTATACAGAACACCATTTGTAAATTGCTACAGTACAATGCAACTTTTGTTAACAAAACAATTGCCTGCTGTCACTGTGTGTTTTGCTTCAATCAGAAATTTCAAATGAAATTGTGAAGATTAAATTAAAATAAAAACCTGGGAAGCCACCACACCTTGGCCACTGTCAAACAGCCACAAATAAGAATATGTTCATACCTTAAAACACTTAATAAGCTTATTTGATTAACAATGGAGCTTTCCTGACCTTTTTCTGCAAAATTTCTCTTGACAGTTTCAAAATCAATTTTCTGGCAATACTCAAACTGGCCAAATCCACAAGATAATCTTCTTGAGACATTGCAGACCTTACAAATTCTTAATTAGCTTGAATTTGCTGAATGATCTCTCTGCAGAGGTTACTGTTTCCGGAATTAACAGTATAACCTAAACTCACACAAACATTTGGAAATAGCTCTGAAAGATTGACTGTGTTAATAAGTTCAACAGGTCAATGGTGTAAATTTTGGGCACATCCAAAAATTGTCTTATGTACGGAGGGTAAATGTTTAATTTCTGTTATGAAATCCTGACCATTAAGGAAAGCAAGATATTGCTTTGCTAAAGTTAAAGTTTTTCTTCCAACAAACAGGCAGACATGGTTAGATATAAAATTATTTCCACAAGAAAGCAAACCTTTCAGGGCTCCTGATCTGTCACCATACATTTTGGACGGCTTATCTACAACTTTTACTTTTCATATCTGAAGGCTTAAATAAATATATGCATAAAATGGAAAAACTGCAAAATAAGTTCTATAATGTCAGACAGATGAACAGCAGAAGAGCTAACCTTCCTGATGATGAGGCTGGCCGCTGGTGATGTTGGAAACTGGATCCTATGACTCATTTCAATTGGGGTGCGTGTAATGAATGGTGGCTGGGGCCTATAGGAGACTGGAGAAAGCTTTAGTAGCATTGACCTACAGATGTGAAGGGCACTGTAGGCTAGCAGGGCACTATCAATCATACGCTTGCTGGACCTTGATCGGTAACTCCTCCGGCTCAGCCAGAAACTACACTCCCAGCCCTCTGGGCCTAGGAGCAATGAACCGGCTGCACCCTCTCAGGCACTGCCTGTCATAGTAATCAAGGGACAACGCAGATGAAAGTACGGTGGCCGAGAGGAACCAAGTTGTTGTATTATCTGAAAGGATAACCCTATTCCTTAAAAAGTATATCCCAATATAAATCTACATCAGGCCGATTGGTCATAACGGCGACTATAGTTTTCATTATGGAGTCATTTGGAGTAGGACTGTGGGTAATGAAAGTGAGGGGGTCCAGCCGACCCCCCGGGGGTCGGCCAAAGACCAGAAGCATGGGGGTCAAAATGAGAAGCAGGGGGTCCAACCCCCCGACCCCCGGCAAATCGGACACTGGAGTTTAGACAGTAGCGTACACTGAGGGTAGACAAGTAGCACGGCCGGTTCCAAATTTCTTTTGTCGATTAGGCCTATAGCTCATAATGATTCATTTCCACTCTTCCGGCCAAAGTTTCAAAAATTCAACCATTTTGGAACGGAGCAGTTAACATATAGGGCCCATTATAATCCTATTCTTAAAATACGCTGAAATTTACTAAACACTTGTTAATTAATTAATTATATAAATATTTGTAGCGTCCGGGAGGTTTGCCCAAGTATACCCACAGGAGCCTCACTTCAGCCCCACTCTTCTGATCGTAATCGTAATCTCAAAATTTCTATAGCGCCCCAAAACCAAATCGGGGGAACCAGCTTATTCACGGGCGCTTAATCAAAACAGAATCGATTGGCAGAGGGTCAAGATCGAAAGGTTCAGGCAGGCTTATATGACAGACATCTAAAGTGGGTTGTGCTTAGAGTTGAAACAGCTACGTAGGTAAGGGGAAGTGGAGGAATCAGGATAGGATTCGTAAAAAAGCATTGTTTTCAGCTTTGAGTGAAAGACCTGTGGAGAGATAACAAGAGGCGAGGCATTGGCGAGTTCGTACGATGGGTTAGATATATGTCGTAATACTGGCGGAAGTTTGTTCCAAAGAGGCGGTATACAGCTATGGCTATTATTATATATTTTCGTTTATTGGCACACAAAAACAGCTGACACACCGCAACTGATTACAGCTAATTCAAAAGAATAATAAAGATAGAATCGAAATATAAAACTAATGTTAACAGGAAGGTTCAAAAGATGGAATTTAGTGTTAAATGGTACATTTTGACAAAGACTCTCAGATTATTGGTACCAATTTCCGGTAAAGGACACGAGGAATAAAATTTCTATTGTCCTTAAAGGGAAGTACATAATCATGAGGTCGGGGTCGCATTATATATTGGCGTATGTTAGTAGGTGGGAAAAGCTCTGTCAGAACGTGTGAACTGTTCCTTTGGACCGCAGATAGCAGCGTATCCTCAGCTTTAGTAACCATCGTCTGGACCGTGAACAATTGACGGAGATAGGAGGGATTGGAGGACTGAAGTGTGTTGTAAGTGAGTGATATGACTCTGTATTCTATTCGTTCAGGTATTTTTAAGCAGTGGCGTCGCCAGAGCTTCAAGGTTGGGGGGCAAGGCATAGGAGGACAGAGAAATGAGCGTCCGAAGGACGATCGCTGAGGCGCGGAGCGCCGAGCAGGGGGAGGGGTTTGGGGAGGGGGATGTGCCCCCCTCCCCACTTAAAATTTTTTTGAATTTCCATACTGTAATGCATGGTGGCATTTTAAGCTGTCATATTGGAACAAAATTGTTCTATTATTTCAGCGCTGATAGGAGCCAACTGTGACTCGTAGCTAAATGTTCGCGTTTTCATATAGTGACCGTATACGGCCTCGACCCTGCTCATTTTCAATGAATTGATTGGCTTACATCCTTCATCACTGCTCGCCCGTTCGAATGGACGCCACACCATTTAAGGTCCCCGTGCAAGGACTGTGCTACCCCGAGGTTTAAGATGTAGTTTGAACCGTATACTTGAGTTTGACTACAGATAATATTAGCAAACCCGACATTTATTGAAATTAATATAAAAACTAGAAAACACATTCAATATCCAAGAACGCCACAAGCCTTAGGGTAAACAGATCGCTGACCAGACACAATTAGCAGACATAGTTTACAAATGGTATACAAACCAAGCAAGAAGGATTCAACTACCGAATCGGGAAGCCAAGCAGTGCTGATGCAGTTTTACTGGTGAACAATCGACAATAGAAACAGAACGCCGACTGCTTTAAACGACTGTACTCGGGGTTAAAGTGGGTGGGAATGCGCGGGAACGGCCTCCCACTGCTCTCGAGAATTGGCGGGCGAAGGAGTATTAATTCATAGATATTTTTGTTCCCTTGTCTTAAAACCAAGATAGTGTGAATCAGTTTGCTATGTTTTGTCTCTGCATATCAGAGATGGGTAACTAATCGATTAGATGCTAATCGATTAGCTAATCAGATTAGACGAACAGCTAATTCTAATTCTAATCGATTAGCTGTCATCTGCAAGCTAATTCTAATTCTAATTGATTAGCAATTGCAGCTAATTGCTAATCGAAAATCGATTAGCTGATCGATTAGCTGTCTGAAAATTAAGCGTTCGCAGTGTGATTTTCCTTACAGGTTTTATTTTAGTTATAGTTATAGTTATAGTTAATGATTTTTTATTTTAGTTATAGTTATAGTTATAGTTAGTATTATTTTTTTTAGTTATAGTTATAGTTATAGTTAATGGATTTTTATTTTAGTTAATTTTAGTTACTACTTAGTTACAATAATTAAGTCTATAAGCAAAATTGTGCGTATTAATACGCTGTTTCACAATTTACTCAGAGCTATGAAAACCTTTGAAGCATGGGTACATTCAGCTTCATCAATACACGAGTTTCCAAAGTAACTGACAAATTTCACAATAAAAATTTCGCATTTTTCGTTCTCATTTATGTCGTATCGTCCATATTGCACTTCCTATTTTTATTTTTGTATTAACGAAAATAAAGATGAATTTTCGTTAGTGTTATTTTCGTTATAGTTATAGTTATAGTTAATGATATTTTTTAGTTATAGTTATAGTTATCGTTAACGAAATCATTTTATTTTCGTTAACGAACATTTTCGTTATCGTTATCGTTAACGAAAATCACACTGAGCGTTCGTTAAGAATGAGTTTAGTAATATTGAGTTTGAAGAATATACTTACTTACTTACTTATCTGAAGGCTGTTTCAAACTTCAATTATCTGGTCATGGCTCTATGTCCATTCTGCTCATGTAACACTGAAAGTTTTTCACGTTTTCATGTTCTTCGTCTCAATCATCACTGTTTTTGTGCAGCCTCAGCTGCCATGGAACTTGTATTTAGTTCTGCTGGCTACGTCGTAAACGCTAGGCGCAATAGGCTAAGTGATGCACTGATTCAAGATATGATAATTGCAAAATGCTATAGTGAGCTTATGCAGTAGCAATGTCAATAACTGCAGCATGTATTGACCGATGTGGTGTTGCCTGCCGGTATGTGGACTGTTCTCACATATAGCAGTTGTGCAACATTAGGTATTGTAATAAGCTACAGATTTAGGCATTGTAATAGGCTGCAGCTTTATGTATTTTAATAGGCTACAGCAACTAGCTGTAGTAACTTGTTGTGCTTTGATTAAAATTTGACAAATTCATGAAGGAAATGTATACACTGTATCAAACTATCGATATCTAATTCTAATTGCTAATCGATTAGCTGCTGATAATTCTAATTCTAATCGATTAGCTAGAAGCTTTTGCTAATTGTAATTCTAATCGATTAGCAAATTTCAGGAGCTAATTCTAATTCTAATCGATTAGCAATTCTAGCTAATCGTACCCATCTCTGCTGCATATATGTATCTACTTCACAACAAGTATTATACCCACACACACGCCACATACATACACACAAACACACACACACACACACACACAAACACATGCACACACTGATGCCTGCTTTTGCGTGCACCCGTTGAGCGAGAATTGGCGGGCGAAGATGTCGCTCAAAGAGGCAGGCATACTAATAATTTCCACATGTTGTCTTGGACACCCTGTTGGAATGCGGCTGTGTGACTGGTGTAAATAGGTCACCCCATCATGACTCATCACTGCTAATTACGAGAGATAAACAACATTGGACTTTTCCCTATTCTTCTCTATATTTTGTGTAAAGCACAATCCGTCACCTGTTGATTAGTGAAATTGAAAAGAAAACAAACTTTGGAAGAGAGAAGAGGACCTTCAATATAAAATGTCAAACCACACACCACATAGAGTACCCCCCCCTAAAAAAACTCACCGGATTTGCACGAATCCCAGGACCCAGCCTGACCAGGGTTGGGGGGGTCAGCTGCCCCCTTGCCCCCCCGTGGCGACGCTAATGATTTTAAGCCAGTGGAGTGATTTGAGGACAGGAGTGATGTGGTGATGTTTGGTTTTTTTGGTGACAACATGGCATGATTCGGAGTAGCTTGAAGGTGGTTCATTTGGGTTATATCTGTGCAGAGGAAGAGAGAATTGCAGTCTAGTAGTCTAATTTTGCGTGAATACGACATTGTACCAGAAATCAAATGAATCTTTTCAGCATTACTGGATTCTATTGGTCATCGAAAACAAGTGTGGCCTTTAAAACCGCCCAAGTTGTAAAACCACCAATGATGAGCTAGCATTAGCTTGATGGCCACGCCTCCATGGCTTCCTATAGGTCGCTTTAGTCAATGCTTAATATTGATCGACACGATGACGTCGCAGCTCCAGATCGAGCAGTACACCAGCAGATAGCGCCACCTGGCAACGTCTGCAAAACTAAGTTCGGCTCGCAAGATGGCTCTGGCATGCAGGAGGCACAGATGTCTGCACGGGCATCTGCCTGCGCTGAGCCGAGCTGCCAGACGACTACAGAAAGTACAGAGCCCTTCAGACAATCAATGCGCCATTAAAGTCTGCTCCTAATGGTATGCGAGAGCAGACAGACAGACAGATACACGGACAAGTAGACGACTGCGCGCGGTACAGCCGCACTCCCTCACTGCACAGCTCTGCATCGCCGACTACGGTCGATGCTCAGTGTACCGCAGGCAGCTCACCGCACGCGGCGGCGGCGGCGCATGGTCCGAGGCCCGGACCGTTGACGGCTCGTAGGCCTCCTCCTCCTCCTACTCCTTCTCCTGCTCCTCCTCCTCCTCCTCCCATCAGCGTAGGCCTAGAGCCAGTTGGAGCTATGCTATGCGTAACAATGAGCACAGGCATCGGCGGCGGCGGCGGCGCCTGGCGCTCACCGGCGGCGGCGGCGTAGGAAATGCAGCGATCGACGTTCTGTTCAGTTGTACAAAGACGTTGTGCGAGTCGTTTGGTTGTATCGTCGACGTTGCTACTGTGTAATAGGAAGCCGTGGTATCCGTGCTAAGCAGAGTCGGAGCAGAGCACGGTGCTCTCTGCTCTTGCTCTTGTTCCTGTGTGCTGAGCTGTAGCTGGGAGCGTGCGCGCGTGCGTTGGTCGAGATGCGCCGTGGAGCAGCAGCGGCGGCCCATTAGGCGGCGGCGGCGGCGGCGGCGGCGTCGGTGTTCAACAGTATCCGCTACGAACCGTCAACATGCGATCCACCTCGACTTAGAACCACAACCACAGATCAGAAATGCG